>JAQQZY010000015.1:25113584-25134011 GCA_030068375.1 Ostorhinchus rueppellii
GGTCTGATCAGAACATTTATAGAATAGGAACCAGGAACCATTCAGCACATGAAAAATGTATCAGAGTAAAAGGATTACATTCATCCAAAATATGTAGTGCAGTAAAAGTGGAAGTAGGAGGAAAAATAATACTCCAAAAAAGTATAAATACTGCATTTTAGTACTTAAGTCATTCCACTTTGTTACTATACATCTTTGAATAAGGGTAAAAAAGAAGATAATGAATCAAAATCAGTCGCTCAGTTTTTATTTTGCGCATACTGTTATTGGCCTGAGATACAATTGTACTGTCAGAAAATATAAAATACTGACAGAGGGCAGGGTCTCTGCAGCTGAATAAACATCACCTACTGTACTTACAGAGGGTCAGAAGTGATGATTTACAGTGTTTGTTACTGTTGTGAAATTATTGTTTTTAGGAGAATCTAATTGCAGAAATGGAATATAATCCTGAGCTATTTATAGCTACAGAATGAGTGGGTTGCCGTTCAGAGTCTGTTGTGTTTTTGCAGGAACTCAGTGCTTCCATTTCTCCTGTTTCGCAAACAAGAATTAATGTACCCCAAATAAAAAGCCAAAAACAAAGAAAACAAACACTGTCTCAAACAAGGGCCACTGTAGGGGAGGGTGAGGAGGGTGTTCAGGTGGTTAGATGTCACTAAATATCACACATTGAACCTTCAAATAAAACAGTTTGTTTTCTTTATCAGGCATGATAAATAAAATTCACTAGCAAAAAATAAATATATCAATGTAAATGGAAGATAGTTTATCAAAATGAACATTCTTAAGGTACTCAAAAACCGGACAGTAGGAAAACTGAGCATCATTCACTCACACACTCTGGTCACACTACACCCAGTTACCTTCAAGACGCAGTTCAGGTCCCACCCACTGAGGACAAAGAGGCCCTCCCTCAGCTTTGTCCCCACCTCCATCTACCGCTGAACAGTGTTATTTATTTATTTATTAATTTATTGTGTTTTTTTTTTACTTATTTGTTGTGCCATATAGCATGTCTCACTGTCATGTGTGAATGGACAGGTTCTATGTTCTGTGTCTTCTTTCTTTTTCTATCGTGTTTGCTTTGATGCTCCATCTGCAAATGAAGTTCCTAACGAATAAATAATGTGTTTTGAATTGAATTGATAAACTGCCAGTACTTTTCTGTAGTGGTATCTGTCAGTTCCCGTCAAAATAAACCACAAATTAAAGTCGTCTTTCAGGACAATATCATTAATAAAAGTGTGCAAGAGCTGTGCAGGTACCGATAAGATTCACTCTTTAGGTTTTAAAATTTGGTGTTAAACAAGACATTTTTCACTACACAGAACTGAAGCAGATATAAAATAAATAAGTTTAAAAAATTTAATTGACGTTCTGTTTCCAGCCATAAGCACAGCAGACACATCAATGCAACACGAATGGAAATCAATTTTGTGCACAGGTGAAGCGCTTCATAATTACCACCACGCACACATTCCAGTTATTACAGCATTATGAATTATTTAGTGTGACACTGTTTTCAAAACCTTTTACATTTCCTCATTAATAAGTGGAAAGTTGGTGTTTTTAATAATGAAGATAATAAAGAAATCCCGAAGTCTGAACTTTGTCTCATTATGGAGCTGTTTTACCACCCACACGAGTATTTTAATTCTTCTTGTGAATGTGTGACTAGACCCTCTGAATATACTGAAATGCTTCTCAAATTGCCCATTTGCATTTAAAGTTCACTTAATCGGCTGCTAATTTCTGCAACAACAGCCCTGATTTTCCTTTCATGCTCACAATACAGTCCTCAGTGTAGGTGTTCTCACTTAGCTATTTATTGTGTTCATTTTTACAAAGGCTACATATTTGCCAACTAATGCATATATGTAAAAAAAAAAAAAAAGAAAAAAAGACAGGCTTGTTTTATGAGCGGGACCAGAGCCTACATTATATTTCCATATGAAACGGGGTTAATGAAACAATAACTAATTACACAGACCTCCCAGGAAATCCAATAGACAATGTTCAGAGAACAGAGGGAACAAAATCCCTGTGTCTCCCAGGTAATTTATTAAATGGTGGATGACAGCATGTATTTCAGCATGACTACACTGCCTCTTACAGTTCAACACTTAAGCATAACAAAGGCAACTAATCTCAGTCATACATGTGCGTCTAATCTTTAAAAACCAGCCTTTTCATGGACTGCAGCTATCTGCCTCCTCTCTGTTGGTGTTATTGTGGCAGAGACTTCACTGTATTGTTTCGTTTGTTTAACTAATGGTGCATTTGATGAACAATGTGCTGCCTTTCATTCTGTATGTAACATGTATATATTTCTCCATTCTCATTCTTCTCCCTCTTCTTTCTCCTCTCTCTAGACTCTGGTCAAGTTGAATCCTAAACTTCAGCCAATGCTTGACATGATCAAAGCTAACAGGGCCAAATGGGAGGAACTGAACAAGAAGAGACAACGTGGCCAGAGCGTCTCTGCTCCTGCCAGCCCCTGCAGCGGTGATAGTGCAGAAACAAGCGGCTGCACTGTGGCCAAAACAGGCAGCACACCTTGTTGTAGTGGTGTCATTGACAGCACGCCATCGAAACCTGTTAGTTAGCTTCTGCTCCAAACTGCAAGCTGGGCTCATAAGCTTATTTCCTCTTAAACGCAGCCTGCAACAAAGGCAGTGCCGTACATGCAGAGGTTCTTGGTTCTCTGCTCCTCGCTTTTGCTACTAGAGATGAGCTTTAGACTTCAGTGCGGCGCTATCATTGAGGTTTTTCTGCTCTCTTTAGTCTTCCCGTGCTGAAGGCTGACAGACCTGTGTTTGGCAAGCTTGTCGGAGCAGATACAAATCAGCTGATGACACCATGTCAGAAAGAAAACTCAAACCACTGTGTCAACACGTCAAACAGTGAGCTAACACTAACTACTCTGGGCATTGCACAGATTTTCAGCACAACAAGGCATGGAGAATATTGGAGCGGATTCTTTGTCTCTTCTGTGGTTATTTTGCTCTCAATACCTCCTTGTTGCGCACATTTTGTCTGGGATAACAGAGTTATTTTTTGTAAATCTGTACATAGGCTACTGAGTTTGAAAACCATGTTATTTAAGTGCTGTTCAAATGTAAGATTGTAATGTGGCAGTAGTTGAATGAAGGGTGAAGGAGTGCAGGAACAGCAGGACCTGTGACAGTGCTTGCAATGCAAATTGAGTTCTCCTCTCCCTCCCCTCCTGTGCCTTGTTTTAAGATCCTAATGAAAAATGCATGGCCTCCATACCGAGATTCTTAGATAGTATGAAATTCCATGTTGAAACATGATGTATTTTTGCCATAATTTGTAAAACCAATGACTGCAGTTATGTGTTAAACCTACATCAGCTACAAAACTTTAGCATTATATTCATACTGAACTCTATTTTGCCCACTTTTATAAATGCAGGGTCTCTCTTCTCACACACAAACACACAATGTGCCTTGATGACGTTCTGGTATCACATTAGTACATCAAATCTATCAACAGAAAGAGTCCTTTCATGAAACACTTTAACACAAGACAAAGAAAAGTTATATCAGTTTCACTCCTCTGTAAACTTCATTTAATCGAATATTTGGCCTTCTCTCAAAGCTCACAAATGCTACACGACAGCTCCTATTACAACCAGAAGAAGACTGACACACTGATACTTGTAGTTCTGAAGTGCCCATGTAGTCACAAGTTATTCCTTTCATATAATTATTATTAGTAGTGTTACTTTTGAGGGGTATGCCTTATGAATTGTGTTGTAGCTTTGTTAATTGGAGTTTAAAATGTGACTGTGCACATTGTGTGGCATGGATCTGTGTGCTGCTGTATTTTAGTTGAAGAGCTGATTGAAAACAACCGGATCAATTGCATGTTTTATGCAGTATTAAATCCAAACACTTGCTAAGGATGTAGCAAACATGTGAGCCAACAAATACCTCGTACTTTGAATCACATTGGTAAACACATTACTCCATCGGAAATGCATGATTTAAACTCTATTGCATCATGTTATGTGAATTATGAATATCGCTGTTCTATTTTTCTATTAGGTTTCCAATGTGGCCAACTTCTGTCTTTTTTGCAGAGTAATGTGCTCCTTGTATTTCTTCTTTCCTCCTCCCTGTTTGGACTGGATTTATTTATAGCGGGCTAAAACTGGAAGAAACCTAAGGCATGAAACGGCAATGTGCAATGTTTCTGTTGAGACTTTAAATAAAAATATGCTGCTACATGTGCTGTGGGTTTTTCAGAGTTGATACACCAGTCTGTTTTCCTTGTGCAATGCTGACCTCATGTGGACAAATGGATGTTAAAACACACAGTGCGTGTGTCTATGAAATACTGCAGGGATTTGCAGATTTCATTAATGTGCTTTAAGTCAGGGGGGGGGGCATATCACACTGCACATGGCATGATGAAAAGATACGGGTGAAATATTAACATATGATCAGGACACTAGATATTATCAGGGAGATGAATCTGTAATCAATTTGAAGTCCTGACATTAAATTAATCAGTTCTACATCCTACGCGTTTATTCAACAGCTGACGTATCCATTCATTCCCACAATTACAGGTATGACAGTAAGAGGTGCATAATAGCTGCAGTGTGTTCCATAGTCCAAGGCTGAGCTCTGTTGCTGATGATAGGTGGTGGTGACGTCAGAGAGCAGTATGTGGGCGGCTGTGTGGGTGAAGACGACTCCCAAATGAGCCTGTGTGTAGAAAAGAATTTAAAAAAAAAAAAAAAAAAAAAGACTGTCAGGAAGCAAAAGAGAGACTGTTAAACTCCTCTGTGTTGCTGGATTACCTTGAGCCCGGATGGACTTGAGTACTGAGCGTGTGACCAAACAAAACCTGCTCTCAGGCTCTCGTTGACCCCTTCAGCACTGTCTTGACAAGAGTAAATAAGGACTAGAGCTGAAGAGCTGAATTAGAAATGAAAGCACAGAGGGGGGAGGCCCTCGCACAAGAGGAAAAAAAAAAAAGCAACTAGGTGTTTTAGTTCAATTTATTGCACAAACAGCGTTGACAAAATGTACTCGGATGTAACTACATTGTTCAGAGAAGTGGAAAATAACAAAAGGGTACATCAGTAACATTCATGTTTGACACGAGGGTAAGAAACCATTCAGATAAAGGCCGGGTCAGGTGGCAGCTCCAGAACCAGGCCTTTCATTGAAGGAAGGGCGGACAGTATGGATTAAAAGAACACGGTGGTCCACGAAAAAACTGAATCTGAAGCAGACTGGAAGGAAAATTAAGTTCAGTATTAGTGGAAAAAAACTGTCTTTGAGTCAAAACATGTTTCAAACTCGCTCTAGTTCACAAGCATCTGATCCAACAACCTTCACACAGCACAGACACCAGAGGGAGAAACCATGTGAGGAGCTGGGAAATTGGGAAACACCAATTAAATGTAGCAAGAATAATTAAATACATCTGGAAAATAACATGTAGTTTTTTCTGTTTTATAGAAAGTTTAGCACATGTAACAGTCACAAATATCTACATTTAACAGATCTCAGAAGGGTTTATCTTTGCATATGCAGATTAAAAATGAGTGAAGGTTACAGTGAAACTCCTGGGTGAATTCTGTCTAAATGATGTGTATGAATGATGATAATGATGATGATGATGAAGAAAAGGCGATGCGTTGAGTCTTTGGTACAACGTGAGCACCGGGATCCAGAGGCCTTTGCGAATGCAGTCACATCGAAGCAGGCAGGATGGAAACGCAATGGCTTTTTTTTCCAACTTCACTTTGTCAGTAACAAACCATGCAAGGTAAACGCTTTCAGTACAAAAAACTAAGCACACACATGGAAAATGTTTCTTTGTAATCATACTTTGGGGCACAGGGAGGACTTCAGTAGGACCAGTTTATCACACACACATTTAGAGTCCAGAAAAAGTCTCTTATGGCAATAGGTCAGTACAATGAAAGTGGACCCAGACATGGAAAAAGGCGACGCAAATAACAAAATGAACTAACGTGGGGACGAGTGGGGTGTGTGGAACAAGGGAAAGGCAGACAAAGCTTCAGAAAGGCACAGAGCTTTAGAAAGCGCATTCATCAAGAACTTACCACTAAAGAAGTGCCACACACACACACGATAGGAAAGTATAAACTAACCAATGAACAAGGGATATACAGTAAATATGTTGGCAAAGATATTTAGGAATTCATTAAACATAAGACAATAAGACAAAATCAAAAGTAAAATTGTGTGACATCAGGTTGCATTGTGGCCTGAGCATGTTATTAGGTAATAATGATAAAGTCTGATGGAGCAAAAAAAAAAAAAAAATCATCTGAACAAGCTGAGGCCATGACACAACGGCAAAGATGAGCATCAATGCAGATGATGAGGATTGTTACAGCATATTAAGTGCATTATGTAAAATAAAGGTTTGGGTGAATTGATAAATGGCACCGAATGACACTTTGATGAAAAAGACAAGATCTCTGTCCATTTTAAATTCACATTTAGTATCTATTAATCCAAATGCACGAGATGTGATTAGAAAAGAGGTGAGTTAAAGATGGACAAGAGCAGGAAATTAGAGGAGGTTCCTGTTGCCGAAGATGTTCCCGGGGTCCACGTAGTCCTTGACAGACTTGAGCATCCCCATGCCCACCCTGGAGACGGTCTCTTGCATCCACTCCTTCCGAAGTTTCCCCACTGAATGACAGAGGACAGAAAAAAATAAATATAAAAAATAAACTCAAGGAAGAAGAAGAAGAAGACCGAGGGGAAAAAATAGAGGAATCGGCACGGCTGATTGCTCAGCAGGCTGCTGGGAGCCAATCAATCTTGTGAGAGTGAGTGAATAAACAGAGGGTGATAAATGCTTTTATTCAGAGAGGAGAAATGTTTTGCATGGCATGATTTATGGAGCTCAGCAGACTATCAAACTCATTAGGCTCTGTGTGTTCCCAGAGGAGGGGCCGGCTGGAGCGGGCCGTCCCCTGCTCCCTCACTCTTTTCTCTCACTGAGCGAGTCACCACTCCCCTCCGATCCCCCCCCCCAGAGTCACCGGGGCGTTTGCGTTTCCGTTGGTTCGGCGTGCACATGAGCGAACCCTCCAGTTGACCTGAGAAGGTCTGGACATGGCTCGAGCCACGTCAAAGCCAACTATGATCCTCCGTCAGCAGGACTTTGGCTCTCAGACGCTCCTCATCCCCACCCAACCCCACCCCTCCCCCAACCTGAGGAGCTGAGCGGCTGTGGCACTGAGCCTGGTGTGGGTGCCCACTGCTTCACCAGCTGTCCGGTCTGACATACTCCACAGCGCCTGTACCCGACAGGTTCTCAGCACAAAGTCTGGAGCCGGCGAGAGGTCTGCTGACTACAGAGGCTCCACAGAGGACTGAGACTATTCCCTCAGGACCTGAACTCATGTGGAGAATAGTCAACTTCAGAAGTAAAAGGAAACTAAACCAAAGCAGTAAAGTGTAGACACTGACAGGGTTTTCACCACCATTAGAAGAACGAGCAGCAGCACCTCAGCTGAAAACCCAGAAGTCCCACTGAGGCTTCGCTAACACTCCACACAGAAAAGATTCCATATTGGCTCAAATGTGTTTGTTTTCTTTCTGGAAGTAAGTCTTGAAAAAGTAGGGTTCATCTGTTATTTGTAAAATGGAAATGGTGTGTTTATTTCCCCAATGAGGAGATGTGTTATGTTTCTCCGAGTCATTTTCAAAACATTGTAAAATTATGCGAGCAAAATACTACATATAATCATTTAACTCGATAGTACATAGATGCTTCTGTAACGATTCTGTGGATCAATAACCACACAATACATTTAAATGATTTTTCAAGAAGCCAAACATCCTCTGGCGGTAAGAATTCAGCTGTTTTACTTAAAAAAGAAGCCATAATATTCCTCTATAAGTAAAAGATGAACACTTCCCTCAAGTAAAAGCATACTTTAGGAGTCACTGGGAAGTAAAATAGGGATTGGTTTACTATTATATACGTTGTTTGTTGATTAATCTTATTGAGACATTCATGTGTGTTACTTTTTTCTACTGCAGGGTTTTAAAGCTGAGCTTATTCGAGCTACTTACGAATAAACTGTTGTGTCTTCATCTTGAGGAGGAGGATTTTTTTTTTTTCAATTCATGAAGGAAAATTTAATCCTTCAGCTTATGACACGTATTCACAATTATCACATTTGTAGATATGGGGTTTTCACTGTGTGGGAGGAGGATGAAAAACGGTAATCTGAAAAGACACTAAAGCAAAGAGTGACATACATTTGTTTCTGAGATGTAAAAGTAGAGAGGACCAGCAAGCAGAAATACTTTAAGTTAAAGTTCCTCAGTACTGTTGCTTTGTACTGAGGTACAGTCCATAATGTACCTGAGAATAAGTACATGGTTATATTTAACCTGTTTATTGGAAAAGTCAAGGTTTATGACAAATCTACGGAAAATTTAGAAGATTACACTGGAGTGTGAGAGAAAGAGGCCTTTGTTCAGGTTTCATAGTAGTTTTGTTGAATATTATTAGGTCTAATCTTACTAAACTACATTATATATGTATGTGGAGGTTCGAATTAAACAACAGATTGAAAACTGAGTCTAACATGATCATGATAACTCACACCAGATCTGGGCGTGTTACCTTCAAAGAAAAGCCACAAACAGATCAGTTTGGGAACGCTGTAACCTAAAACAGGTGTGGCTTGATGGGTAAACACCTCATAATCACCTGAGATTAGATAGAAAGGTGCATGATGGGAGTGTTCACACGCCCTCCCTTCCCTCTCCCTATGGAAATGCACATGCCTCTGTCTGCATCATTACCAAGGGAGACCCCCCTCGTGTTATTAGGCCACAGTGAGGGGTGCGGCTGACCTGCCGCATTACAGCGCCATGTTATCAGAGTCCAGCCAGGAAGCCCAGATGGGGATCAGGCGTGAGGCTAGTGAGGCCCGTCTCCTGACAAAACAGGGCAGACAGCGGGGTCACCAGGGACTCCGATACCGCACGCACCTCCAGATGGTGACAGAGGGACCAATCAGCTGCTACCCAATAACTAAAGAAGTACCCTGCGCTCCTCCTCCCCGTTGTCGCTCCTTCCCCCCGTTCCACCTCCATCCCTCCCTCCTCTCAGGAAAAAGAGAGAAAACAGAAGGTGCTGGGACTGCATCATTGCCTCCATCACAGTGATAATTTACACATCTATCTTGTCATATTCTTTCTTTTTTGCTTGCTATTGCAATCAATCTCGGCAGGCTTGGTGTGTGCAGCTGAGACATGCAAAGAGGTGCAGGTAGTTATTCCAGAAATGACAAGATATTTCTCTTGTGCAGAAAAGCCAGGGGAAGAGTGGGACAAATGGCAAGGGGGGGGGCTTCTCTAAATCAGGTCGTTTTTCTATCTCCTGACTGCAGCAACCTGTGTGTTGGCAGAGTTGGAGCTCCGCAAGCCACAAGGTCAGGTGAAGATTGTGGGCACCCCCGAGTGGCCCCCGCACACAGAGACTACAGAGCCCCGGCTGAGCGTCACCCCTTTCACACACTGCTCTCGCTCTCTCAGGGCTTCGGTGACAAATGGAGGCCGGGACGTGAAAGACGGGCGGCGGTAGAGGCCCTGTGTTGCTGTGATATGGCAGGGCCAGAGTATGGGCCGAGAAGCCGCGGTGCAGGGCTGATAGATAAATGACTCTCCTTGTGATGGATGTTTAACAACTCCTCACCGCTGCCACACTAGTGACCTAGTTAACGAGGACACCTCTCAAGTGTGCTGGTTTTCATGACCAGCAACAAGTAATTAAACAGAATCCCTTTAAAATGTGATAAATCTGATTGAAACAATGGAGTGCAGCAAAGACACGGTAGTGCAAGCACAGAAGTGTGTGAACTATAACATGGCTCACTTTTTTACTTTTGCAAAAACTGACATTTGTTAAGCAGCTGATTTAACTTTTATTCATTTTTGTTCCTTTGAATACAAATATGAATAATAAGAACTGTGAAAAACTTGCTGTTTGTTTGTAGTAATATTTTTTCTATTTTCATTAATTTCATTTATGTTTCTGAAAATATGGTCAGAAAAGATACCTTTAATAAAAGCTAAATAAAGTGCTTTATGTTCATTACACATTATGGTTAAATTCTAAACTGTGATCGCTGGTGGCTGTCTACTGTCTGTATACCAGTATAACAGACCATTCTTCAGATTAACTTCTATACACACTTCTGACTGGAAAAGACAGCAGATTATTTTATTTGGCAATAGCAATAAAATAATTTACTAATGAATTGAACAGTATTTATATCAACTGTATGCACTATCAAGGATGATATAAAATAACAGAAAGGAATAGTAAAAGTAGTATACTGTCAATGCTGAAGCGGCCCCGCTCCAGAATTTCATATATCTTGTTTTGAGGGGTTCTCATGTCTTATTCAGACGACCCAAACTCCCCCTGGTTCCCCTGTAGTTCACACCCCGAACCAGAGTATTATGTTCTGCACTCAACACGCCCAGATTCCTTTACCTACGCCCACGCAGCACAACACTGACCTGCTGTAAATACAGGGCCACAAAAATGTATATTTCCTCCAGTGCCCTCCCACCTCACCATCCTTGACTACATCTGTTTTGTTTGATACACAAAACCCAGTGAAACTAGCTCCATTTGTCAAGCACTGATTGTGGGCAGACAAACCGGTCTGTCTGCACCGAGATAGCAAGCCCCACTGTTATTAATCACAATTACAGAGTGGGCCTCGCACACGGGAGCTGCATCAATATCCCCTCCTCTCCCCCGTCACCTCCCTGTGCAGCTCGGGGTGGCCAGGCCACCGTTTGGAGGTCAGTATACAGCCGGCGATAACGGTGGCATCATTTACCCTGGCCCACCGCCTCCTTTTTATTAGCAATCTTTTAATTTTGAACCCGTCCCCGCCTTCAGGAAAAATTGTGATTTAATATCGCAGCTGATTCACTGCATACTGTTTTTGACAGGTGTGATGAATAGCCTGAAGTGATGTATGAAAACAGCGAGGCGGATGGCAATATAGATAAGGCAGCCATTTCAGTTAGCCCTGATGGGGCCCAGAGAGTTGTTCTGCCGCCCTCCTCTGCTCACGTTTCATTTGGTCACTGCTGAAATGAACAAATAGCAAAGTCAGAGCCATTCATCTGAGCTGCGGGTGGATGTTTTGGACATGTGAAGCAATGAAAGATCTCCATCCAAATGCACATTTACAGCACGATTGGCCTCCTGCTCACAGGCATGAAAGATGTTTGCTGAAAAAGCCCACCATGCTGGTTTCCCAGATCAGCACAAACTCCCTTCATAAATTACAATTTAGGTGCAAAAATAAATGCTCATACTCTGAGATAGCCATGAATTTCTAGGTGCTACATGTGAATTGTGTGTACGTCATTCAGCTGTACCACTCCTGCACAATAGAAGCAAAATCTACAACATGTGACAGCACTGATTTCACAATACTGAAATGTAGTTATGACTTGAAAAAAACAAACACATTAGACACGCACACACAAATCAAAGGTCAGAGGTTTCATCCGATTGTTAGGATAATGAACGTGAAAGCACAGTGTTTGCAAATAAAACGCCTTTCGTTATTATTTCGATACTTTTGAAACATTTAACACAAATTGTCATATCATAAAGATGCCAAAAATTATTGGTCAGCACTTAACAGCCCTTTCTGCAAATACAAACACAATATTTTATTTATTTATTTATTTTTTTGCGTGTGTACGCACCTCCGTGGTGATGTGACAAGCTCCCTCCGTTGGCAAGGATCTCATCACGAGCTGCATGCTGGGTAATAAAAACAAAACTATGCTCAGACATTTACTCTGAAGACCATTAGGTTATTCATTTCATTTATTAATGGATTTATTTGGGACAATGCAGTGAAACATAATCCACATATAGAACATCTGATGTTCTGCACACAGAGCATTTAGGCAAATTATAACTCCTATCCCTGGTTGGGCTTTTCAAAAAAGAAAATATATTTACAGTATGAACAACAACATAAAAAGAGCAGCTCCAGATGATGTTCACAGGAGCTGGACTGATGCTCCAGACTAGACTAAAGCTGGACTTACCTCCACCTGTTCATACACATGAACTGGATCGCTGAGTCCTCTGTAGTTGAAGGCAAAATAAAAGTAGACACAGGCCCCAGCATCATATGTCTGAGTCACCCTGTAGGAAGCAAAACAAACAAAACTTCATCGAAATGAGTTGGCTCTAATAGCGCCTCTATACCTTTTATGAAAATGTAATTCAAAGGCATGAAAAGAGGAACAGTTTGACAATGTGCTTCATTTTTATCGAGTAAAAGCATTTTTCTTTTGTAATTTGCAAGCAAAGCCAAGTAAGTGGGAGGTGTCGTTCTCGCCGGTGAACCTCTGACCTCAATTTCATTCATGTTTTCCAGAAAGCAGAGGCAGCGCGGAAGCACTGTCACCTTTAATAACTTTACATTATCAGACGTTAAATGGCCATCAAATGCTTTTATGGAATCGCCTGAGCCACATTTGCAGCACAGCTAACAGGATGACTCAACGGACACTCAGAAAAGGTACAAGCTTCTCAACAAATGTCAACAAAATGCAATTTGTAGATTTATTTTACCAAGAACATGAACCCTTTTTCTTGTAAAGATAAAAAGCGGTGTTTCTTGAGTGTGCATGGACTCGTGCTGGCCTTCCCCCTGTGGAGGAGCTGGGTGCAGAGCCCTTGTTCATTTGACATGGCCCATCACCTGGCACACTGACTGTTCTAGAGGTTAAATGGACAAATCAATCATTTGACAGACTGCAGCCGGGAAATGAATGGGTGCAGCATAATCAGGCTGAGGCCTAATCTGTCCGCAATCTGCGAGCAGCAGCCTGGTGCTCCTCAACTGGCTCGCCGTCTGTCAAAGCAACCCTCTTTCTGTCTGTCTGTCTGTCTGTCTGTCTGTCTATGTGGCTTTTGGTACTAAAAAGATTTTCATATGTTGTAGTATTTAAATGTTGCTTCATGAACTTGCACTGGGAGGTGCTGAAGTATATTCTACATTCATGAAACGTTACCTGCATGTGGATAATGGCGGAAACTGCACTCCTCTCTCTTTGCACTCTCGAACAATGCGCTCCTTTACGTTTCGACAAACGTCCAAAACTCTGGAGATGAAGACAAAATGAGATACGTCAGAAGAAATGAGAAATGTCATCTGAACTAGAAAATAAAAAATAATAAAGTCAAGATTCACGTTACTGTCACATGTTGTAGGACACTTGGCTTCCTACCAATTCTAAATTTATAAATACCATTAAAAAAAACCATTCATGTTTTAGTGGGATACCTACTGGGAACAAGGAAAGGCATATTTTAAAATATTATAGTGGGATATTTACAGGGAACAAGGGAACATGTAAAAAAAACAAAAACAAAAATATAATAAACAGAGTCAGGAAACAAGAGAAGCCCATACTGATATTAGATGAACAAAAAGTAGACTTTCTAGTGTCTGGAGTTATCAGAGTTTTGACACCGTCATTAATTAATAGTCTTTCAGTTAAATTTTTGTTAGTTTACCAGGTTAAATGTAGTTCTTCAGGACTGACAAAGGCCTTGATTTACATACAATTAAAAAATAAGATGAAAGAATACATAAAATATGACTTACAAAGGCTTCATGTTGTGCAACGCCATTTTATTCTTGTACATCATGAAAGAGTAACACAAAGCTGATTTTACCCCAACAGAATTTCCTCAATATTGCGTTTTCAATCTAATATTTATTTCAATCCAAAAAAATCATTATTTCAAAGCTAATTCAAGGTTTGTTTGGGGTTTTTTTTATTTACTTTTCTTCTAACCATAAGCTGGTGTCACAACAACTTGCCCTTGGTTTGCTTTGAGAGAGGCACCCATGTTGTTCCGTACACATATTTGTCTATTAAAAACATCACGCTCAGAAAGAACTGTTATTTAAACGGATTTAATTAGTAGAATAGATTATTAAAATTCAGAAAAAGCCACGAGATCATAAAAGAGAAGGAGGAGACAGTGACTAACATAAAGACCATTGTGGGAGAGGTTCCCATTGGTGTGGAAATGGCCGCCAGTCCTGAGCATGTGCAGTGGTGTGTGTTGTGTGGAGGATGGGGAGGAGGATGGGTAATGAGCCAGGCACATATGCTCGCCTCAGTGCCTGATCTCTTGGTCCCTCCCGTCAGGCGTGTTACACAACAAGGAGCTGTGTGTGCTGCTGTTTGTTGTCTCTGTGTGTGTATGTGTGAAAAACGATGATGAGAACAAGTAGGAAACGCAGAACACACCACAAGTGGAAGCGAGATAATTCTGCAGATCATATTGTGTTTGCCCACATAGAACACACAAACAGAGCTCAGTGTGTGTGTGTGTGTGTGTGGAAAGCGGGTTTATAGGCTGAGAAAGCGAGCTTCTATTGATGTGGGGGGTGAAGGTTAATGTCAAAGAGAGAGGTAAAGAACAAAAAGATGTTAAAAGGGGGAGAAAACAGGAGGAAGGGAAGAGGAAGATGAAGGGCTCTCTTGTGACTAAGTGGGAGGAGACAGCGACTTACATTTAACAGAGAAAAACACACAGATCTTATAGGTGTATTTACCTGTCCCAAGGCACAGAGGTTTCAAAGGACTCTCCAATCACGTAGTAGTCCATCCCCAAGTCCTGTACGGAATATACAGTAGCATCAGTACACCAGTAGAAAAACTGAGGATTCAGCATATTTATATTTACGGAAAACTGCATTAGCAAATACATATTACACATATTTGTCATATTATCAATTTGAAGGTCTGTTATTTCTGTAAAGCATCCTGTTGGTCTGATGCATGAGGTACAATCCTAGAATCTAAAACTGTTTTATTTACCAGAGGCAATAAAAATCAATTGTAGGTCCATATTTTTCCTCAGTTATTGATTTCTTTAGTAAATAGCCGTGTAATAGACCCCTTCAGGGTGATCAAGACCACTGTATGGATCACTGTGTTGGGATCATTTTCAGGTAATGACTGGCTGGATCTGTATTATCTAATCATTTCTTTCATACAAGTCTTTGTTTTTTATTTTCAGATTATTTTCACTTCTTTTGCCTCCGACAGTGATGTTGGAGAGTTAAGTGAAGTCAAGTCAGTTTTATTTATGTAGCCCAATATCATAAATCACAAATTTGCTCAATAGGGTTTACAGCCTGTACAATTTACAGCAGCCTTTGCCTATTGACCCTTAGTTGGAGAAGGACAGGAAATGTTGGAGAAGGACAGGAAATGTAGGGGAAGAGAAAACAGGAATGACATGTAATATGCATTTAAACCCAAAACACTCCGCTGTTGCAATAGTCAACTTCTCATGATACATTTTTCATCTAAAGCAGGTGTGTCAAACTCATTTTAGTTCAGGGGCCACGTTCAGCCAAATTTGATCAGAAGTGGGCCGGACCAGAAAAATAATAACATAATTATACAGAAATAACATCAACTCCAAACGTTTCTCTATGTTTTATAATGAAAAAAGGAAAATTACATGATGAAAATGTTTACATCTACAAACTATGCTTTAAAAAATGTGAATGATATGGACAAACTGAAAAAATAAGTGTAAATTTAACAATATTATGCTTCAGTTTATCATTTACACATGTTCATTATAACTTAAAGATCACAGTGGATCTACAAATACACAAAACATTCAATAACAGATAATAATATTGTTAAAAATGCACTTCTCTTGAGACATTTCAGGTTGTTCATATTTCTTCAGATTACTCAAGTTTTGCAAAATTATACCTTGTTTTAGTTTAAATACATGAGAATGTTTACAGAGTTGTGAGTATTTATTGGATATTATGGTAGTAATTTACCCTTTTGGTCTGTATGTGGCCCCTGAACTAAAATGATTGTAAATATCTTAGTTTAATTTTAGCATTTCACAAGTCATCACAAGGGCCGGACTGGACCCTTTGGCGGGCTGGATTTGGCCCTCGGGCCGCATGTTTGACACCCCTGATCTAAAGCTATAGTAATGGATAAAGCTCAATGCGAGTGAAACTGTACAGCTCATTAACATCCACAGAAGCTATTTATAGCATTTTTTCTGTTAAACTTGGGGGTAAAATATTTTGTCTATATCAACCATTAAACAAATAAGAAGATTCTGCAGCCAAAAATACAATGAATGAAAAAAAATAGAAAAATCCTCTACAACCCTACCCTGCATTAAGAAAGCCCATTTTGTCCATATGCCATGTTAAAGTAGAATACTGCTTGTTTTTACACATCTGCTTATCTTCGACAGGACTGACCTCAAACAACTCCCCATTGTCACTGACTGGAACCACTGGGTTGTTCTTTTGAAGCAGATACCTCAGTGTTAGAACCCCTGACAGCAAATGTGACCACATCAAATCAAAGAGCTCACATTCTGCAACCTTTTTGCGTTGTTCTCCATCCAATGTGCTGTCAGAGGTCTCCTGTCAGGACTGTCCCCCTCCCCACCTGCCCATCAACTCCGGAGGAAAAAGAAAAAAGAAAAAAAAAAGCCAGAAGAGCGACCCACCCGGAGGTAAGCGATGACGAAGGTCAACATGTAGCCCCTCTGCCCATTGTCCTCTCCTGCTGCCAGGCCCCTGGAAGCAGATAACAGGGTTAATATTTAACAGCTCTTTCTTTAGCTTTGTTGGACGTGCTGCTCCTCCTTTGAACAGCTGCTTGGGAGCCTGTCAATCCAACAATGTATGGATCAATGACGCTATGCTCTGTGCATCGCCACAGGTCAGCCACACATCCATCACCTGTAGTGTGTAATCAAATTTTCATCTACCACCCAAACTAATCAGGGCAAGCTCATTAGAAAATCACTATATTGATTTCCACCCTTCTTCCTGCTTCCTAACACCAGAAGAAAATATTCCTCACGGAAACCGCACTAATCCATCACTTGTACATGATCTGAGAGGTGACGATGATTTCTTTGGAATAATGCAATAAAATACAGGACACTCTGTGTAACTGACAGATTTCTTATGATCTAATTGGGCAGCTACTACCAGAACAGGCGTGCAGATACATCTAAATATGGGCATTGAGCCAAAGAGGGACAACAAGACAATATACATGAGATATTAAGTGTAAATAAACAAAAGTCCTGTCTACCCTGTGTTCAGTCTAAAGCTGTGTTGAATGCATTGTTGTACACATGGCACTTTATGTTGGTTTTTCCTTTAATTTGTCACCTACTTGTATATAGGTTTTTGTCTTCGCTTTTATCCATCATTTAAATTGGTAAAATTCCTGTCAAACTGTGTAATTACATGTTCTGGTTTTGGTTTTTCTGCAAGTTGATTGTGATCAAGTAGTTTACACATCATAACAGCCAAGATGTTGTGACTTGTACCAATAAAAAATAAGTTGACAACTATGTAACATACCCTCTCAAAGTAGTGTTAAAAAGAAGTCAAAGTCAGAATATTTGATCATTAAATCTTTTGTTTTTCAAAGTACATATCTTTCATTCTAGAATATTTTAATGTAAATACAGTGATCTCAAAACAAATGCATTAGGTCAGTTATTATACATCAGGAAATGACTGAACATTTATAAGTTTTAAACTTCATGAGAACTGTGTGATGGAAATTCTGACTTGACGGTCATCTCAAAACCACCAGTAAAAAGTAATTATTCATATTATCCCAGTGGACAGAAAGCTTAATATATGTTAGGGCAAACCCTGTATAAAACAGTCTGAGGATAGAGCGCGACTCCCTCAAAGGCTGACAGGTAGAACGTCCTCATTGATCCGTTTCATGATCAATCACAATAGTAAAGCACACCCAAGCTGTGTTCTCTCACCCTGGTGCTGTCCTGAGGGGGGCTGTGCCCTACTATCACTGCCCACACCCCACCCACTTTCACAGAAAAGGCTGGCCTGACACGAGGACATCCACAGGTGATCCATCAATCCGCACAAGACAAACTACTAAGTGGAAGACCAAGTGTGAAGTGTGGAGCAGGGCTTCTCCATCTTTTTCTGTCCAACTATATACGGTCTGCTTATAGAGACTTCTTTCAAGTTCAGCTAAAATCTTCTTCATTTTGTACCACTTTATGTTGGGAATGAAAAAAAGGAGGAGAGGAGACTAGCTGCTTACCCAAATTTTGCAGCGATGTCATAAACTTGCTTCTCGTGCTGCAAGACCTTCTCACGATCTCCCTCGAACAGCAGGGTGGCAACACACAAGCGGTTGGGGTCGAACCCTTTGAACTGGAGATTAAGGCGGCCGATTCATTTGTCGTGAAAAACATTACAGCAAAGCAACTGGTGATGTGCACAGCTTCCATTAATTCTTACCTTAGTGATGTAGAATTTCTTCAATCCATCCAAAAAGGAAGTGAAAATTGATGATACTTGTGGCTTTAGTGCATGACCTGTAAAAACATCAGTTATAAGGGTCAACTCGACTAAAATTACTCACAATAAAGCAGGCCTCAATAACTGCTAATTTAGTCCCACATTAGTCATACACTGCTTATTTTAGCATCCGGTAAGAGGGCACAGTGAGTCAGATTTATTTGGAGTTTCAAACAAAAGGAGGAAAAATAAATGGTAACATTTGAATAACTTTACAACTGGCCAGTGGCTGCCAGCGACAGCGGCTATAAATCAGAGGGTTTCCGAAGGGAAGTGGGGTTGACACACTGATATCCGTCTTCCTCACCCACACTTTTTGATTTATTCCTGATCGGACGCACAAAAGCGCCTGTGGACAAGTGAAAATGAGGGGCTGGGGCCAATGGGATGGTTATCAATCACAGCAGGGTAGTCACGGGTGATGTTGCCGAGACTTAACAGTTCATTTATTTCCCCCCATGCTCAAGTCTCTTCATCACTTAGTGTCCTAATTGTTTTCATTCCAAAATTTGATTGCAGGTCTTTTAGGTCTTTTGCAGCCATCATACTCGTTAATTAAATACTCAACATCCAGAGAGAGAAAATTACACCTACACTGTGCATCATTTTACTTTTAACTGTCCCCTCTGTGGTTTGGTCATATATTCTGCATATCAATAGTCACTGCTACTCACTACAACATTCTCATTTTTCATCTTGTGTATCACGACAGGCAGTGCTAAATTGTAACTGTAGTCCCAAACTGAAGAGTACCTGTGAATACATCAACTCTCCTTACTCAACAGCCAGCATGATTAAAAGTAAGGACAAGCCGCTAATAAGCCCAAGAAGGTATCATAGAGCCATGAGTTTCAGTTATTAGTGAAAAACCTGGTCGCTTCATCCTCCCTACTTAATGCTAAGAAGTGCCTACTCTGTGAAAAGTGGAAATATAGGGAAGATAATGAGATCCCAGGAGAATGGCGAACTTTACAGAGATCTGTGGCAATACCAGATGCATTCCTCTACAACAACATCATAAAACTTCAATGTTAACAACTACTTAATTTTGGCCAGGGTCATTTTTCATTGTGCTTCAATTGTTTGGCTCTGTGTATGTGGCTATTCTGCAGCTGAAATAATCAATGCAACAATCTGGGGTTGTAGCAGGTAAAATCATTTCATGCAGCACCGCTGCCAGTTGCTGTTCTTTTCTCAGGGGTGTGCAGTTCATCAATAAAACACCAGTCATACGCTCAAGAAATATCAACTACGAGAAACAAATTTCAACTCAAAATGATAATTACTATTGTGCTTCTGGTTAAAAGTGTGTCATTGGTTGTGTGTTCTGGAGCTCTGTGAGTAAAGCCAAAGGTTAGATCCAGCTTAGGAACACATGTATATGTGTCCATATGTGCGGTGATTTGGAGTTATGTGATGACAAGTACGTGCATTAATGTACTTTATACATGTGTGTTATTATGTGGATATGGATATATGTATTAAGTTTACGGATAGATGGAAGTAAGAGGACCTTTGTTTCAAACTTGATTATTGTTTTGCAAAAATGAACTTTCTCATATTTATTTCATCTTCTTTTCTCTTGTTTTTTTCCTTTCACTTCACAAAGAAGAAAGCACATTTGTGACAGTTTTAAGAGATAATGATGCCACTTAAAAACAAAACGGTAAATCTCAGTTGGAATTCTACAACAATGAGCACACAAAACTTACCAAATTTAAATTGTTCATTATCCATGAGCCGTATAGATGCTGGAGCACATCTCTGGTTTAAAAAAAAAAAAAAAAAAAAAAGTGTAATAGATCCAATGATGTCAAATACTTTCACTTAAGCAAATTCAGTCAATCATTTTTCATGCATCCTAAAAGCACAGTCCAGACAATCTGATGAAGTGATGAATAACTACTGTACACTTGACGTACAGTTGTGGAAAAAATGACACACATACATACATA
>JAQQZY010000015.1:25134111-25148370 GCA_030068375.1 Ostorhinchus rueppellii
ATACATACATACACACACACACACACACACACACACACACACACACACACACACACACACATACATACATACATACATATATATATATATATGATACACACAGGAGTGAGTACTTGATTGCATAACCATTGTTTTTGATGGTCTAATATTTTTTTCTGTGACCATTTCCTTTTATACTCTACGAAACTGTATAGGTACTAAAAAATGTGGTGTGAAGCCACTTAGTTTTATGTATGCTCATTCTGACAGCATCTGTCACAAAGAAAACACACCATACTAATTCACTCATTCAACATGCTGAAATGATGAAAAACTCTGATTAGACCACAGGCATAAAATAAGCAGCAGCCTCCATGAAGACGGTGTACTTCGCTGTTAGGACTTTGAGGTAACATTGCTAAAAACTGTAACTTCCTGATCCATTAGTGGCGAAAGAGCACTGATAAACTCTTTCTGCAGATGATAAGCAACAAAACATTCCAACACATGTCTAATTTTTACAAGACTAATTTATTGTGGAGTTCCTACTGGAGGTGTTAAACTCTTGGTTTTAACCAAGAGCAGATGGTTGGAAAATATGGAACATATTCTATTGATTTCTATAGATGACTCAGAAATGCACTTTTGAATTGAAGGCATGTTTTTTCTTTATTGTAACTTTGGGCAAACCTTAAAAATTTCCAGCGTCGTGTTGACACAGGGAAAGAGACCAGAATGTGTTTAAGGATGGATTAACATATTACCTGTTTGGCAACCTCTCGAAGGCAGGAAACTCCCTGCTCAAAGTTTGGGAATACCACTGAGCCGTATTTCTGATATTCTGGCATTGGACGAATTTTCATTGTTACCTCAGTGACCACACCCAGGGTTCCTGCAGAAAATCACAGCAAGAGATAATAGATTGAATACAAGAAAAAAATAAGAAGCAATAAGTCAGTTCCCACAATTTATATGACCTAACCCCTTTTAGAGGGAAAAGCAGACTGTTTTACAGGGTTCTGGTACATGTCCCAAGGGTCTGGGTTGACCTTTGTCTCACATTTCACCTAGTAGTTCTGGTTTTTCTACCACACACTGGGGGACAACTAAGATTTATCAGCTAAAAGCTTGAGGAAATAAAGCAGGGCTCTATCAAAGGCAGAGGGGCCAACAGCAACACCATATATGCAGGTATGATGGAAGCTCTGGTTGACCTAATGACCCTGAAAACTGTCGACCATTTGCTGCTGTTGTTTGAGGCGTCACATTTCCTGATTGGAAACCAAAGTGTCTGCTATGTTCACAGCGAGTATGAATGCTTCTCGAAACATTTCTTTCTAGCATTGATATCTATTATTACAAAAGAAATAGACTGTGACTGTGCTGAAAATCTCTTTGTAGCAGACAGTTTCCTAACACTTGGACTAAGTGTGTGTATGAGATTCTCATTTGAAGCCCAGGATAATGTGAGATTCCCATGTAGTCAGGCAGTCATGTATTATTTCTAATACTATTATACATGCTAGTTTTCTAAAATGTAATATTTTTGATATTTATATTGTTGATAAAATTAAACCATCATTAACACTAGTCCCATTGCTCTGCAGGAGTTTCTGTTTATACGGTTACATCTGTCAATTCCTCTTTGACTTGTCAAAATTCACATATTCCATACACATGGGCAGACATGGGCACATTTATTATACACCTTTTATTTTTAAATTTAAGATGGTAAAGTTATTTCTGAGATCAATATACTGCTACCAGTATACAGCTATCCAGGACTAATGTGTTGCTAATAGAAAGTTTAAGCATGCTGTTCATTCATTATGGATGTTTTGACTAATTTATTCAACTTTCCTATTTATTATGTATATTTACTAGATGAATTATTACTTTTTTTGTTTTTGTACAAGTAGTCACTGTTCAGCCTTTGAGGTAAAATGAGGACCAACATAACTACTTAGCCTTAGTTAACCTTTACTTTGCTCAATCTATTCTTTTTCTTATCTGCTATGTACTTGGTATTGTAAGTCCACTGATAAAATCTGACTTAATATAACCTATGGCCATATTATACAATAAAGAACAATATTTAGGTACTGAGATGAAATAACCGGCATAGAATTAGTGGTTAAAATGTGCTGATTCCAGATCCTCATACACACTCCTGATCAAAATTTTAAGACCAGTTGAAAAGTTGCACGAATTTACATTTTGCACTGTTAGATCTTAAGAAGGTTCTAAGTAGAGTTTCAAAACACAAGAAGAAGAAATGGGAGTGAGACAAAAAAAAAGAGTAAGCAATTTAATGAAAACAACAATTAAACTGAAATAGGCTGTTCTTCAGCTGACTAAAAGTTTAAGACCACAGCCTTTAAATGGCAAAATCTGCACAAAAATATAGATTCCATGTCATTTTCTGTCAGGTATTCACTCTGTCAAGACCACCTGATGGCAAAGGCAGAAAAGCGAAAAGCTTTCTCTCTTTGAACGTGGTCAGATTGCTGAGCTGCATAAGCAAGGCCTCTTGATGTTTTCAATAAATTGCTTAATCAAATTTTTTTTCGTCTCATTCCCATTTCAAAATTATATATATATATATATATATATTTTCTAAATCCATTCTGTCATGACACTGAACACTTCCACCGTATGTTGCCCCTCAAAAGAATTCACAATACAAAATATATTCTTTGACGCCCTCATTTAATGTGTATGTGACACAAACTTGTTGCTCTATCCCCAGTTTCCTGCATTGATACACATGGTGTGTATTTAAAGATGCACGTATCCCAAACATCACCGGGTGCATTGACTTCCTCTGTTTGTTATGAGTGTTAATGAGCCCTCTAACGTGACACTACATACCACACGCTGCTCCCTAGTGGCCTAGCAGAAAACATGTGAGTCCCATTACACACCTCAGCCAAGACACATCCTCCAGGCTCCTCCCACCTGATGGGACATGGGAGGAGCCACTGAGGGAGTGAAAGAGGAGGAGTCAGAAGAGCAAGGAGAGAGAAAGAGAGAGAGATGGTTGGGAGGAGCAACTGTGCTTGGGAGGAGGAAAGGGGAGTAATGAAAACAAGCAAGGTCATAAAAGCACTCAAAAGAAATGCACTGATGTGTTATAGTGGCTTAAGTCATTTTTATTATAAACTAACTTCACACTACAAGATTAGTATGTAGAGAGGATGACTTTCCAACATTTGGAATGTGTCTGCTCTTATGACAAAATAAACAGTGCAGACAACATCACCACAGACCACTGTGAGGCACCATTGCTGAATCAAAGCATTGACTCAGTGCAACATTAGATTAGCACTGGTTGGTTTCACATACCTATATTACATCCTCCACGGTTGAGTGGAGTTTAAAAGAGAAAAGGATTAATATTGATTATTTCAATCCTTCTTTACACTAGTTGCAACAGAACATACTTTGCATTCTGGCTACTTCAAGGTCAAAGAGATAGAGAGACCTGCGAGCTGTGCTATGAATGAAAGGCTTGAGGTTTCACAGTAATTTCTGATAAAATGGATGTGTTCCACTTAACATGCAGAGCACCGGTGATGGTTTTGGTGCAGTGCTTTGTTGCTGTTGTGGCCTACTGTCAGGCTGCAGGATGGGGATTCTGGGGTGAAGAGGTAGATAATTTTAATGAGGCGATGTTGTTGTGCGACCTCGTGGTTTCAGCCTCCCAGAAGAATGCACAGTCCCACAACGTGTGGTCCTGTCTAATCTCTGACACGGAACAAAACCTTTAGCTATTTTTATTATTTTGACTGTATAAATGGGTACATTTGGAAGTTATGACATTTGGAAGGTAGAAGTTATTGTAGTTAATGAGAGCTAAAATTAACACTACCAAATTTGTTTAACTGGGAAAAGCAAATGTGTCAGTTTTCAAAAAACACAAAACCAAAAAAAACTACAATGAATAGCGCATCATAAACTAAAATGAAACACAGATGCAAGTAAAAACCAGCTTTGTGTCATATTTTCTTTAAAACTACCCTTTTTGCTTTCTTAATTCAAGGCCTTCCATTTTTTTAATGCTAAATGAATTTAAATGTACATTAAAAAGTGGCCATTTCCTCAAAATAAAACAAATATACAACTACTTATGCACTAAAAAGTAAGTGAAACTAATTTCAGAGTGAACGCTTCATTGAATGACTGTAGGAAAATAAAAAAAAACACTAGTACTTCTGCTTTGAATCTGTCCCGTTTGATTTTTAGCTTATATATCGATGTTGTCCTGGAATTGAAATCACTTTTAATGAGTACAAATGGAGATTTCTGCAGTCATCCAAGCTCAGTCAGGGAGCAGATTGCTGAGCTTTGTAGGGCGAATATAAAGTTTGTACCCACAGCTGTTTAACATAGCGATGCCAAGAGTCTGTGAACCTCCTCATTATGTAGGGGGAACCTGGCATATGGCAGTATTCTCTGTGGGCATTCACAAGGACAGGGCACTGCAGATGGGATGGGGAGGACACTTGCTGGTTCCTAACTAAACCCCCCACACCCACCCTCCAACTCACTTTTCCACCAAACTGGTTAATGTGTAAGAAGCTCACAGCATGAGAACTGTCCTGATGTTACTGTTTTATCACAATGACTTTCAGGCATGCACACAAACCCACATTAGCAAACAGCATCTGTACACAAGCCCACAAACCGTGGTGTATTGAAAATCATATGACGGCGTTAACAAACCTTCTGAGCCCATGATGAAGTGGTGGATATCTGGACCGGTAGACATGCGTGGGCCCTGACAACTCTTTTCTATCACACCTTGTGGGGTCACCATTTTTATGTGGACAACCTATTAAGTCAATAAGAGCAACACAGTAAACAGTGTCAACAATTAATGCATAAGCAGTAAATTACAGTGAAGATTTACTCATGAAAAGCAGATTTATGTTTCTGTGTTTGAGTGTCTGAATGCCTGCTATGTGCCTGACCACATTCTCTAACTGACAAAGTGACCGCTGCATTTTAGAGGTGAGGGCAAAGTCCACAAAGTTCTGCTAATAATTTCCTTTCTAATGACTGAGCACTAACTCCTGTGTCCTGTCATTCAGTGTTTGGAACAAACATGTGAAAGGGGAGGCGAGGTGACCCACCAGGTCCTCAATATTGCCGTAGATGTTCTTCTTCATGCCTGATGCTCTGGTTGCTACCCAGCCCCCCAAGGAGCTGAACTCCATGGAGTCAGGTTCATGCCCTGTACAGTAGCCACTCTCATTAAGCTGTGGAAAAAAAACAAAAACAAAACACACGCACACACACATTTATTGTTGCTATAAAAAGTGAGCCAAATTTATTTGGAAAACAGTGACATTGTAAATCCACAAGAATGTCATAATAACAAGTAAGAAGAATCAGCAAGCAAAGAGGAAAAATAATTGAAGCTCTCTTTCTGCTGCAATTCTTAAACTCCGGTTTTATGGCATCATAGATTTTTATAACAGCTTAAAATAAACCAAGTGGAAAAGGCATG
The DNA here is from genome assembly GCA_030068375.1 of Ostorhinchus rueppellii. Taxonomy (NCBI): domain Eukaryota; kingdom Metazoa; phylum Chordata; class Actinopteri; order Kurtiformes; family Apogonidae; genus Ostorhinchus; species Ostorhinchus rueppellii. Next base: position 25,139,603 of record JAQQZY010000015.1, read on the forward strand.
AAAAGACTAAAAAAGAGATCTGTGCCTTTTTCCACTGCTTTACTTGAGCTCGGATGTAAAATAAAAAGCACACATACAGTTGACACGTTTACATTTTTAAAAATGCACACTAGTAAAATGATAGAACATAAACTGAACTTATTCAAACTCAATTTAAGTCGGTGGATTTTACAAGCTCTATCCCAGGCAGTCGTAATCCATGTTCAGTTTACATACCTCCAGTGACTACGTAAATAAAGTCATCTTATAACATTTTAGTCTTTTGCCACAATATTGGCACAATGTGGTGGTGTATTTTTTGTCACTTTTAAAAATTTGAGCTACCCTAATCATTTGTGAAATATAATTTTTGGCATTATCAATTTCACTAAAGGTACCCAAATGCCTTAATAACTGTATGCTGTGGTAAAGCATATATTTAAAATATGGAATAAGGACAAGCAATAAGAGTAATAATAAGAAAAGGTCCTTGAAGCAGAGCAGCAATCATCACCACAAGCAGTCATCACAAGATGAGGTGAAGTCAGGCTTTATTTTATAACATCACTCCCCTGGAAGGCAGTTTATAATGCAGACCCATCTGCTCCATCAAAACAGCCTAGTCAAAATGCAGAGGTGATCTGCTTTAGATGCAACTCACGCATTCCTCTACATCAAACGCCTGCTCCTTCTCCATTTTTCTGAATTAGCGTGATGGCGCCATCTGCTCATGACCGCCGCCTCACTCCCTAATCTCCCCCTTTCAACATGCTGCTCCTATTCGAATCTCTTTCCTAAACACTGTCACACCTACTGGGCAAAGAGTTACCAAGGTGACTGAGCACGGACAACCTGTGTGTGAGTGGTAACACAGCTTGATTGTTTGTGCAGCATTTGGTTGTAACGTAGGCTCTTTTGTGGCCGAATATGGATGGATGAGCAACACTTACCAATCTCTCCAATTCCTGACCGACAATGCCAGCTTCCACATGGGCAGTTAAGTTCTTCTCATCAATCCACAGAATGCGGTTCTGTGGATAACAAAAAAATGTCTGAGGGCAGCAGGAACCTTGTGTAAACATGTTCATGCAATAACAGAAAATACTTTTATTTTCTACAACCAAAGCATTTATTTGATGTACAGTGTAGCTGTGCACCTCCACCACCTTTTCTATCATCTGAACCCACATCTGCCATGTTAACCCAAAATATCTTAGACTCAGACATAAACACTGCCCTCATCAGCGGTCCATTGAGAGAGCCCTTTGGCAGTTTGCTTACAGTACTGAAAGATTTGCACTAGCATGTCCTTCTAGCCTGACTGTCACGTGTCCAAGATAAATGTGTGCAGAGAGACTACAGGACGGAGACAACAGTCAGTCTCCTCAAGGTTAAACTAAAATTTAACATCTAATTCCAAATATATGCCTCTTATTTGGGCTGCTGGGTACATGGCCTACCCCTACCTACAGGAGGTCATTTCACACCTGCCATCAATTATTCTCCAGAGGTAATAAAGTTTATGTTCCGACCATACTGCTCCTTTCATGTGCTTCCTTTGGAGCCACCTCACCTCTGACCCCCTGACACAGAACAGTGGCCGCTGGTGTCCATGGCACCAAGTTCCATGACTGCTAGGCTAGCAGCATCCAGGCAGCTTATAAATCAGCCCCACGTGGGCCGGGATCAAAGGGCCACACTGTACTTACTGACTGTGATATTCACCATTTTATATTATAGCTCATGAAACATTATCAGGTTCATGGCGGGTGCACTGGGATTCCATGATAAACAATAGCTAATGTCATGGTTACATATTTATTCTGGTCAGACTAGTTCAGCATGGAATGATTATTTTTCCCAATTTTTTTGTTTTGTTTTTGCTCTTTAAGAATGTTTCATGTTGCTCACAAAGGTGTTATATACCATCTGTGAGGTATCCAAAGAGACGATGGTGCGAGTTTCCTCTGGGGGGCACTCTAGGGCACTAGAGACGCTTGTTCCTCCTGAGGAAAAAAAGAAAAAAAACAAACAACAAAAGTTATAGATATTGTAACACTTTGTTTTTAATTTCATGATGTAAACACAGTATTATTTCTTAGGCTAGCATAAATGTAGCCATATAACCAACCTAAACCATATCATAATATTGAGTAACTTAAACAGTCATGTAAAACTAATAAGTAACCCATTACATGTAAATTCCATTTGTGTCCCCAGGAATATTTTTATTTTTCTGCTGTAAAATAAAAAAAAAAAAAAAAATTCAACATGGCAATGCTTCCTTAATTAAAAAGAAGAAAAGAAAAGAGGAAAATCGTTTATCACAGCACATGAAATGTAATTACTGTTGTTCAGATGCTTGTAGATATCAGCCTATTATGCTGATCAGAGCCTTTGATTTAATGACTCACCTCCATATGGTATCAAACAAACATTGTGTTTGCATGCCAGTTCCACAATTTTCACTACATCATTGTGGTTGCCTGTAAAGACACAGATTATCATTTTAAAAATGAGAGGAAATTATAATAAGAAAGATGGCAAAGGAAATAAAAGACAACGTTTAACCCTATTAATATAAAAAACATGATGCATGGATGCATATGGCCTGAGCTATTAGAGCAGGGAGACCAGCAGAAAACAGTTTCAGATTTGCCTGATGTTTTTGATTTGCCCGGGGCTTTCCTCAGGCGAAGCCAGACAGCATGAAGCTACGCTCTCTGAGGTGGGATGTACTGGATCAATACAAATGTGTTTTAGCCGGTCATGGAGCCCTCATCCATTCACACTGGAGTGGCGAGCAAGTGGGAAGAGTTGCAATACCCACCTACATGGCTGTGCTTGACCAGCCTCGAGTGCTTTTAGAGGCAGAGAGAAATGCCTGCATTCTGGTCCATTTTGCTATCTAATTAAACACACAGCCTCAGCCTACAGATTACAGTTCAACACACTAAAGCTCCCCTTAAAGCACTGAGCTTGACTTTTAAAGACAACTGAGGAATGCAAATTACAGGCTGGGATATGCGTTAGTCACCTCACAGAGAAGGACGCTTTTGAAAGGTTAAAAGAAAACTAAAATTTGGTGCCGGTGTGGATGTAAGAATGCTTACATTTGCTTGGTGATTTGCTGCTCATTTGGGAGACTGCTAATCAAGTTTCAACAATCAGTCAACACTCATTTGCATGATAAAATAGTGCCAGCCATAACAACAGAAAACCAATCTCAGAATCATAATTCACGGATGCGGAGTACAGGGCCAGACTGCTGAATATTGGGTGTCAACCGTCCTCCCCCTGACGCTTCTTATTAGGCTTCCACTCATACATATTAATATCCCTGCCTCTGCAGAGATTAACCCTTTAAATCACATAAGCCAGTAGGAGGATCAGTTATACTATGTGGGAGGATAAAAACAGGCCGATAAAAAATGCAGAGATGACAAAGCTTCAGAACTCACTTGGCCACACCACCATATCCGGAACACGACCAACTTTTCCTTCTCGCAGGGCAAAGATCTCATGTAAGCAATGCCCTGGAAGAAAATGCACAAATGAGCCGACACTGGCTGACATAAATTTGAACATGATGAACACATGGAAGGGCCCTGGGTTTCCTCTAAGCTTATCTTACCATGAGCGCGGAAAACTCGGTCCTCTGCGTCATGAGAGAAGGGAATACCTGTGGATTTCAAATCCTCCACGAAGGCCTCATTAAGAATGGGAGGTTGTATAGCGCTGCTATTTGGAATGGCCTGAGACGGAACAAAACATTGTGGTTTTTGTATCTGTGTTCTAACTACATGTTATTAATTTACCCTTCACTGAAAACATGATGAATAGGGCTGTGAGATATGACGGTATACATATTGTGTTACAACAGAAAAGTCATTCATATTATAATCCATCTTTTATTTTGACATGTTGCAAACCACATCTGTTCATCGCAATATTATTCAGCATTTGGACTTTTTTTTTCCTTCTAAAATGCGTGGATGGAGTGTCTGCATATTACTGTAACCCATTTGAGGTTATTATGGTTTAAGCTTGAAACAAACCAGATGTTTACATTGATGACCTGCATTCATTTTTCTGCTACAAATAAAGACTAACAGTTTTCATATTTTGTTTTGATATCTTGACCATATTCACAATTTAGCATGATTTTTAATTTACTTATCTATTTGCCTTTTAAATTTTATACACAAGTAACTGATATTTAGAAATCTGTAAAGGAACTCTGAATAAAAGAACAAAAATAATCAAATGTGCCTAAGTAACTATTACTTGTTGAGTTCACTATTAAGAAATGTTTCAATATGGTCATTATACATGTGCATTATATCATTGTATGCATCATCCTCTAAATATTATAATGATTTATGTCAGGACTTGAGGTTTTGCTCATATCACATAGTTCTAATGACACACATGAATTTCACTCACTGTTGCTGGGGTTTTGTGTTGCAGACTGGCTCCAAAAGTGCTTTCAAACCACTCTTTCAGACCAGGCATGACCATCCCGCTTAGCCTATATCTGGATTATAGAAAAGACAGAAACAGTGGGGGGTGAAAAAATAAAACCCAGACAATCCAACAGAAGCTTCATATACTAGTGATTAACAGTGGCAGAAGACAAAAAACATAACTGAAAATATCTCAATGCTTGGCTTAGTGGATTAATTTGCAAAACCAAGCCTGTGTCTAATAAGAATAGAGTATGAGGTTTCAGTCCAATGAGGTTATTAGGCAAGCAGAGCTGCAGTGACAGTGCTGTCCCTGTGATCGCCCTCGCCATCCCTTGCATAATTGAGCTGCTGGCACAGCCGGGGCCAGCCCATCAGGGAACTGTGGTCTGCCTTTGTCCAAGAGACCATGAAACACACTCTATAATGAAAAAACCTCTGTCACAGAGAGCAGCGAGGAGGAGAACTCAGTCTCTGACATTCATTCATCTGCCTAGGGTCCTGTACGCTGCCCAGGTAGCTTTTCACTCGAGGAGGCACAGAGTGGTTTGTGGCAACTTCTTGCACAGGAGAAAAACATTCACTGTGCCACATCCTGTTCAGCACGACTCATTACTCAAAACACATCTCCTCATATATACGGTGCCAGATCTGTGTGTTTACAATCCAATTGGCAAGAGTGTCTCTACCAAAGTTGAACATCATGATTAAAAAAAAAATCTCTGACTCGTCTTTTGAGATAAGAATGACAAGCAGCAAACAAAAATATAACTATCGATGGCAATGCTAGTGTAGACTGAAGCCAGATTCCATCTCTTTAAACAAAGCTGGCTTTATTTTTGAAAATATTTTCCATCAGCCAGTGAAAACATCATTTTCAATCAGAATTCACACACATGAATAATTACTGGCAACTCATTTCTTTAACAAATGATAGAGCTTTCTGTTAATTAGAGTTTGGGAAAGCTGAAAAATCACCACCAGTGACCTTCTCAGATGTCAGTGTCCAATCTGAATACCAACCACTGGGTGGCAGTAGGACCACATTGCTGTGAGCGTAGGAGACAGAAACTGATTTGAAAAGCTGTCTTCATGGACTGGACTGTGAAAGTGATCAATGCATAATGGTTGAGGCCGGCAGACAGTGTGGGCATTGGATCTAGACATGGTTATTGTACTTACAGATAATATGTCTGTAACAGATTAAATGACCTAATAAACCAAAAACAGATAAATGTAAACATTTCAGCTGTTAGTGTGTTATTGTGTTGAACCTTTTTCCAGTGAATTCTGCTTGGCCTTTCTTATTAAACTGGAATTTTGAATCGCTGTATCCCCAGCCGTTCCACTTCATAATCTCCTGCCTGTGGAAAAACAAATATTAGCAGAGGTTAAGTTCACATCTCATACACCTTACACAAAACCTACGACATCAAACATTAAATACCATTAAATCTGCTACACATTTAGAATGTCACTGGAAAATGTTAAAGTTTTCTCATTTTATTGCACAATTCATCCCACTTCCATCCCATGTTTCTGAATTAAAAGTGGGGCGAGCCATCTCTTAGCAATTTTTCCCTATGGGATGCAGGTATTCCTGGGTTTTATCACTGTGTAACACACAGCGTACAACCTCAGACACATAATCTTACTGACAAAGTCATAAAGAAACAAAAGACATTCACACATTCAAATGACATATCTGTCAACAAAAAAAGCCTCTCCAAATATTTTACTTTAATGACACCTGGCAGGAACTCTCCAGAGCTAGTTTTACTGCAGCTCAGGTTTAATGCGTGGGTGTCTAGCATCAGTTTGCGGAAGGTAGGAAGTTAAAAGTTTGTGCTGGGCTTACAACCTTAAACTATGGCCTATCAGAGGCATCCACATGAACAGCCCACTAGCATCTGTGTTTGATGTAGAACCACATTATAAGCATTTAAAGTCCAACCAATGTCTGGAAATGCAACAAAATCTCTTAAACATATAGTATACTTGGGGCTTCTGCTGGTTTCAACAAATAAAATATAAGGCTTTAAGACCACAATAAATACAATATAGGACCTTTTTTTATATGTTCCTTTGGGTTAAGTCGCTAGTGATACCCCGATGTAAATACAGAACAATACTGGGTGAGGCAGTGGTTTGGTGGTGTTTTTGACTTCATGTTTTTCTAACTTGGCACTCAAGGATCCTACTTTTAGTGATCAAATTCAATATTTTCCAACAGGTTTCAGTCAAACACTCATATTTGACCAGTAAAACACTGCTTCTTTTTCAGATTACTGGAGTTAAATGTATGCTTTTGGAAACCCTGTGTATTGATGCTCTCCCTCTTGAGGTCCATTCTATAACTAGTCATCAGAAGTAAAAAAAAAAAAAAAAGCAAAACAAAAACACCCAAAACAAAAAAAAACAAACAAAAAAAAAAACACATTGCATTGCCTATGTTGTAATATTGTGTAGGCTTCATGGGCTCTATTTAGACTCTTTGCAGAGAGACACCCCAAACATCACTCACAGAACAACCATAACTCATAGCTCCGACAGGATAGGATGCTAACGTGCTAATTAAGATTAACACCTGCCAAATTGTAGTTTCCTATGGATTAAGAGTGACAGTTGAAATGAGACAGTTACATACAAAACCAAATGCATCTTGACCATTAGTGGCATCCTGTCAAAACTGTTAAACATACTGACTGTGAAAAAAAGGGCATGTGGCAAGGTCAGTGAGTACAGACAACTGACAATTTTGGCCCCTTAGAAGCTAAAAATACTAAACCCTGATGAATTTGTTTTGTTTTGAATAGAAAACAATGCATCTAAACTGCAAGTATTTAAAACAATAAAACAAATACAAGTCACTCATTATTTAAAAAGAAAATAATGTTAGGATTAATGCAAGTGAAAGACTACTCATTTCATTCTATTTTCATAACACTGGCACCAGAGTAATTTATGCTTTCAGATAAAAAGCAACAAGGAAAATTTGTAGTTTCAGCCTCAGTTTTGAGGTTGAAATGATGTTGTGACAGTAAGAAAAACCACATCTAACTCAACCAGCAAATCAGGATTTTTGCCTTTTACCACTTAGAGGCAACCACAGGAATTTCTGCACTGCAAAGACACTTGATACTCATTGTAAGATGCCAGAGTTGCAAGATTTAGTGAAAAAAAAAAAGAGATTTTGGGCTTATTGTGATTTAAATCCTTCCTTGGTTTATCATAGTCTTGGAAACTATCAGATATTACTCCCATTCAGACTGATTTTCATTGAACCTAACACAAACATTCATCTGATTAGGGTGAGGCAGATGTGGTTTGATAAAATGATTGGAAGCCACCTAGGATTACTCCCTTTCCCACATTAGTTTTTGCCTGTGATCGTTGTTCTGATTAGCTGCTGTCTACTGAATTGCATCCATAAGACATTTTGATCCGAGTGTGATGATAACACCCACTGGAACTTAAAGTTGAACTAAGAGGGAACAGACTACTTCTCATTTCAGAAAATGTGGCGATAACAGACTACTTTTGACTAAGGAGGGTACACAGGCTACTTATCATTCATGCATGCACACTCATGTTCAGGTTTTTACATAATTCAGGAAAAGGCAACATTACAATCGATCAACATTAAGATTCCTCTAGTATTCAGGTTTACTTGTTTTCCACCAGTGGCAGACGTTCAAACACCTTCTGAAAAGGCTGAGTTTGCATATTTGCTCATTTCCATAAACCCACTGATATACTCTCTCATAATGTTCAACAGTAGGTATGTTTCCACTTCCAACCAAAAATGTGGACTTTTCTTTAGAGCATCCATCTCTACTAGAAAGGATCTTTGTCTTTACTCTAGCTGATCATAAATTGATGCAATGTGTCATACCCTTTCTGAATGAATTGTATACCTGGAGGATCTCTTAACATTTGAATAATTTTGCTATGGCTTTAATGTCATCATCAGAAAAAAGGCGAAATTTGGAATATCCAAGTGGAAAATAATATCTGTCAAATACAGACAAGTGTCAACTTTTGAATAATAGTGGGCTATGAGTGTGCAAGTAAATGTATTTAAAATTACAAACTGAAAATACAGTAAGACACACAATGGAACATACAATTGCAGCATTTTATAATCTAAAATTAAGGACTGACATGGTTACAGTAACTCTACCCAAACCAACACAACGAGCAAATCAGGATATTTGCCTTTTACCAGTCAGAGGAAACCACAGGAATGTCTGCACAGTAAAGGCATCATTTGGCACTCATTTAAAGAAGCTAGAGCTACATGATTTGGTGGAATAATACTAA
>JAQQZY010000015.1:25150783-25180209 GCA_030068375.1 Ostorhinchus rueppellii
GGGTAAACAATGAGTGGACTTAGTAAAATAATAAAAAGTAAAATAGTGTACCACAGGTAGAAAAATACAGTGAATCAGTCCAGTAGACGCACATAGTATGCAATAAATGGACATATTTTCACAGTAGCTGTTAGAGATACTGTCTATCTTGGTACAAATTGCCTAAGATAGAGGAAAAATATAAATAAATTTGTCATTTCAGACAATCTCAATGATTCTGCTGATACCACCATTATAATCCTAATGTAGAAGTTCTCTTGTGTGTTTTTATTTTAGCAAAACATACAAGTAATATGAGACTATTACTTAACTGTTTATCTTTCTGCCTTTCATCAACTACTAGTCATGTGACCAGCATGACTACTGCTTCCATATGGTTCATACAGTGCTCTTAAATTAATGATTTAACACAGTTATAGTATATGAGCAACAAGCTACTGTGGGAATAAAAATTAACTATGGTTAAATTATAGGTTATGTATATAAAAAGGAATGACGCTTAAAACACAAAGAAACTTTATTTGACAAAACAGGCATTTGTAAACAGAAATATCACACCATATTGTTTAAAAGGTCCAAGCTGTATGAGGATACATTTTCCCAAAGTATTGTCAAAGTATAGACTCCCAAAACAAAGTTCTGTAATGCACTGACTGCAAAGATTTAGAGTCTAAGTGTATCACAGAACTTCATTTGGACAGCCACAGTGCCACCTCATAGGTTTGTGCAGGACCTTATCCACCTCACGACTGGGTGCTCCTGTCATCTGTAAAAGACAAAAAGCAAAAAAATAGGACACCCATTTATCTTTCTTTTTTTTTTTTTTTTTTTACTACACTGACATCTATGAAAACCCTATAAGACTCATTTCTGTTCAAGAATGAAGGGGGTGTAATTTGTGAGAGGCTACAGAACAGCACCAGAGGCAGCCTAGACCTAAATGCTTTAAAGTGGAGGCCTACAGAATGGCTTGCTGTGTGGTGGATCCTCCCTTGCGTCACACAGGTAAGACAGCCCAAATGGAGTCATCTTACACATTGTCAACTTTCTACAAAAATATTTAAAAACAAAGTATAATCTGAGTTTGATGTAAACTTGGTCCTCAGCAGCCAAGTATTTGGCTTTCCCCGTTAAGCTTGACCATCTGGTTGGTTGCAAAGTTGCCATAATGAAAAGTGTCTCTACATATAGGCATGTATATTAACTGACATCTTTCAGTTTTCAGGTTTAGTAATACTTCATTGGGATTATATCAGTCCTGTGCCAGTGTTTCATTGATTCTACCTGTTGAGCTTACCCAACTCTGACTTCAACTAGGCCTTCAGGATGATCTATTCTCTAAACTATGTAAAGAGGCATGACAATAATGAGGAAAGTTCCATCTGACATCAAGAAGTATTACGTTCTATCAGTTTGAAGGTAGTTAAGACACTTGACACTTCAGCAGCAGTCAAGTGACTACAACTTTACAAGTGAAAAATAAATTAATGCAACACATTATATCATTATGTTTCAATCACAACTTTGACAATAAGTTCCATAATGAGTAACAAAATACAGACTAAATAAGTTGTGCAAGTCATACTGTACCTGATATACTGTAGGTAGACGCAAGGGACCAGCTGCAATCCAACACGAGGGGTAAATAGTCTGGATCATAAAATGCAAAAGCAGAAAGCGATCTGTGGACGGTGCAGTCCATGGACACATTCACAGTGCAAACGCTAGTTTTCTCTGCGGTTGATGTCCGTCTGCGGACATGCAGCGCTCTAATCGTAAGGTGGCTACCGCCGCTTTTACCTTTTCTTCCCCAGTCCTGTGCAGTTCACTATATGCAGCTGGAAGAATGTCGACGTGGAGCTGCCAAACGTGAACGCGTGTTCAGGAGCGCGCTTGAGGGGAAAATAGGCTTTTTAGTGTAATTTCACGCAGTGGCACAGTGGGCTGCACTTTAGTGTGAGGTTCTTTACAGATAGGTGCTAGAGCCAGGACCAAGTCTGTCTTATTACCTTGGCATATTTCGAAAGCTCCTTAATTACACCGCGATCCGACTTTTTTCTTACGCCGAGGTGTCAGAATGGGTCAGATATAATGAAGTGTTAGATTTTCTCCGCCGACATTAAAAAGTCCAACTTTAAAAGCCCAAACCATGAAGAGAACGATAGAGATCCTTAAGTTACAGTGGTTTAATCGTGCTTTTGTTAATATCTGTACCTGAACTAAAAGGAAAAGTGATCCTAAAGTCTTATAAGTACACTTCAGATGTGTGTTTTGTCTACAGTAGGCAGAATGTCTCATCTTTTGACTGAAATTGTTCAAGTTACCGTCTTGAATAAAACATAAAAAAAATCCTATTATTAGCTTACTTATTATGAGCTCTCAAACTATTAAGAGAGTTTTATTATATTGGCACAGTTAATAGGATGATAATCCATCGGTAATGCCACAGTAATATCCTACTTGATCAGTGTGGATCCAGTCTGAGCTGATTCATCCCACTATTCTTTAGATTAATCCACTGCATTTAATATTTTAATAAACTTATAATAGCTTTACATGTAAAGTAGTTTAAAATCACCATAGTAACTATGTCAGGCAGACCTACTAATGTGACATACAGAAGGTTTTATAGGGTACACTTTGCAGAACTTATATTGGCTAAGAATGTTTTTTTTTTCATAGTCCTTCAAAGTGAATCACTTTAATGTAGGCCACAGTACTTTGTTTTATTGCTATAGGGTTATGAAATGAAAGTCCATTTACTTGAGGAAGCTTCTTCAAGAGCATGATGTACCTGAGGTCTTTATTGTAACATTGGTAATAAGTGAAATTAAATAAACTTACATTATGCAGCCACTCAAACGCGATTAGTTCCCCAGCAACAATGCCATGTGATGTCATTAGTTTTTCAAGGGGACATTAGGGCCCCAGGGCCTTCACCTCCACACAGGTGATGGTCACCAGCAGGGGGCGCTGTGCACCAAACAAAACTGTGATGCCTGATGACGTTTTTAAAATCGAAAGTTGTTTTTAGGTGTAGAATGAAGTGGGAGACAATGAGCTGTCAACTGGGCAGGTGATTACACTGAGGCACCTTTAACACACTTTGCAAGCACGCTATTTATGGTAACTTTACGCACACACCAGGCTCAAAGTGAAAATAAATATAATAAAGTCGTGTTTTTCATATTCACCATCAAATAATGTTTTAAAAAACGTATTGTGTGTTTGAGCTGACACTTCATAATGTGTAAAGTATCTGGTTTTATTTGTAAAATGTTGACTTCCTGGCCGTCCGGCTCCGGCTCCATACGCATGCACAGCCCTTATCGCCTCATAGGCCGGCGAAGGGGACGATCCCGGCGCCGCAGCTCAGTGGGCAGGGCCTCTGGTTTCCGTAATGTTCATTAGATTAGAGGAAGCAATATTTGTCCTAACTCAGCTTGCTGCGACGGACTCTTTCGGATCGGGACCGCTCGCCATTTTTAATCTACCATACTGGGATTAAAACACACATTTGACCCATAAGGCGTTTGTTTACGCACAGGACGCAGCTCCATGATGATGGAAATGGAGGTGATGCATTCCAGTCAACAGGTAAACGTCTTCTTTAAAGTGATCGCGATCGCACCTTGACACTGACACGCTGAAAACTTGTCTGTCTATTATGTGACAGAGGAAGACATTAGATTAATTCAACTTTAAAGTGTTTGTTCTTACATTTAACCCCATTACGCAGCTGTTCTATTAAAATACTGTCATAAACAGCGTGACTAAAGCCATGCCTGTGTTTTGGTTCCCCTCTTCCGCACTTTCGCTTCTGCAAATCATTGGTTTGTGACGTTTGTTGAAATCATAAGAATAAAACAAACCTTATAAATAGACTGATACTGTTTTGTTGGTTATATTGTGGGAATAAATGGTCAATATTCATCCTGTCCTTACGTTGAACTGAAAGCCATTCTTAGAGATCTTTCTCGTAACTGCCTCCTCCCCCTTCCTCCATAAAGCATGTGATCTCTTATCTGACACAGTCCAGCTTGTCACTATCGTGAATGATTTCTTAAAAGTAATGCCGTAGCCCCTGTGCTAGCTGTGTTTTTCCCAGTGTGTGAATATGGAAGTGTAAATAACCACTGAGAACATGTCTGGACTCGCTTAGTGATCTGTGTCCATATAGAGATGATGATGATGATGATGAAACTTGGGGTATGTTAATGTAACGTGGGCATAAATTTCCAGTGTTTGGTTTAAACTGTCATAAAACAGGGTCATTGGTAGTACACAGGTGACTGATGAGAGCCTAAAGCTTTTTAGAACATGCGCAGCTGTGTTTCATCATCCTTGGTCAAAGGTGGATGACCAGAAGCCTTGTGATGAAAGAAACAGTGAGGGCTACTTTGAGGCCCACTTGTGTTGAAATTGACAGGGGTAAATGAACAACCAACAAACACAAGTAAAGACATTTTCTGTGGGTTTATCTAGTCTTAAAGCCAGAGTTATGATTAAACCCTACCTAAGAATATGTTTTTAAAAAAAGCACAAGTTTTCTTTTATTTGGAGTTGTGTCTGTTTTGTGTATTTTCTTGCTATTTTAGGACAAAGATTATGTTGTTGGGTGTGTATTGTGAACCAGGATATTGTCTGGAACAGAGGAGTGGGAAACTCAAGTAATTTTTAATAGTTTGTTTCCTTGTACTGGTACCAGTCCTGGCCTTGTGACAACCATGTTACTGACACCAAACTGAAAACCTGATCTTCCACACACCTACATTTACTCAGTGTATTTGGCATAAACATAACACTAGGTACATAGTTTGAGTTTATTTCAACTGTTGTGATGACAAATAACAGCATTAATCAGTCGATACTGTCAAAGGATTGACAGACTGACATCTTTTCTTTTCTTGTATTGTTGTTTTAAAAACGCCTGTGTGACCAGTATGATGAGCTTATGAGGTGTGAGCACTAGACAGTGTGGGTTTTTTTAGTTTGGAAACAGATGACCTCAAGGAGTGTGTTCAGGCATTTTCGGGGACTTCCTCATTCCTGTAGCAGCCATAATGTCTGGTTGTGTGCTCACCTCTTGCTGGGTGAGGATGATTTATAGCAGGCAGCCTCAGTAACGCGTAATCCCTCAGTGGTCATGCTTCTGATGCAACACTGAAGCAAAATGGGTTAGTGGCTTCTTATTTTCTTGTGCCAAAGTTGAAGTCACAAAGACTATGTCAACATGTCTTAAAATACATCTTGGTAGTTGTTTTCTATTATTATTATTAGTTTATGAAGCTAAAACAATCACATCATTGGTCAAAAAGGACTCAAAGCGCAGTAAACAGTATTTTCTCCCCATAGTTTCACATCCTGTTTTATATTGTGTATTGTTCTGTTTTGTGTGTAATTTTTCTTCTTCAGTTTCCCCTTTGCTTCCTCCAGGCTGTGTCTGTTCCAGGCATATGACCAGCTGTGAGCAGTACAAGGTCTAGTTCATTAGTTCTGTTTATGAACAAGTCTGAGGAACAAATAAGTCACATGCTCAGAAGTTTTCTTGTGAACTGAGATCTGGGGTATATGTAACATCTCAGGGTCTTGTGAAATCCTTTCCTTCTGTAAATAGGTTCTGCGAAAAGGCCCTAGGAAGAAAGTGGCACAGTTTATGTTTAGACATTCTTGTTTGTGAAGGAAAATAACAATCAGCATATGAGGGGAAATCTACAGGAAGTTCTGTGAAAATACCCCCTTCATAATAAGTTCAGTTAACTGTCTCTGTTTACAGTGTGTAAATGTGAAGTGTTGGGGAAAAAAATGTGTAGATTTGTGACTGAATAGGCTTAGGGGAGATTTATAGAACTGCTTAAAGATGTAGTAAAGCAAACAAGGTCTAAAAGATGTACAGCATAATTACTTTACGTAAACAAATATTTAGTCCTGCACTACTGTCTAATGGTCTGTAAGATGTCTAGATCTTTTTTTTTTTAATACCAATGCTACTTTATTTAGAAAACTGGCATTTTTTAAAAACTAGATCCCTCTTGACTTAAGCTGTGCCCTGTTTGTGAGTCCGGACGTGACAAATGGGTTTCACGCCTCAGTTTAATCTAATCAGTAACAGCCACTTCCCTTGGAAAGAGTATCAGGTGAGGATACACATCTTCTGCCGGTGTGTGGTGGCAGTAGGGGAAAAAGAGAAGCACATTTATTATTCATGCAGCTTCTCCCTCTTGACATTAATGCCAGTGTTGTTGTCAGTGTACAGATACTGAGGGACAGGGTGTGGCAGGTGCAGCAGCCACGCTTCACAGCAGGGACGCTCCTCCTTGCTCCAGCGCTGATCACATTCTCGCTGCAGGACAGGACAGCATGGCTACAGCTCACTACTCTCTCTAACCTGACCGCATCCGTGGTTGTCTTTCCAGGACATGGATCTGATTGACATACTGTGGAAGCAAGACATCGATCTCGGTGCCAGACGTGAGGTGTTTGACTACAACCATCGCCAGAAAGAGAATGAGCTGCAGCGGCAGCGGGAGCTGGAGGAGGAGAAACGACTGCATCTGCTCAGGGAGCAGGAAAAGGCCCTGCTGGCACAGCTACAGCTAGATGAAGAGACAGGAGAATATATACCACGCCCAGCGCCCAGCACCCCGCTGCAGACTGCTGTCACACCTCTAGAGCTTACACAGGTACCTGCACACAGCCATCATTACTCATGTCAGAGGTGGGCCACTCCCACCACATTTGATAGGCTGAGACTGTTGTAGCTAGGTAACCACCCCATCCTGTGTAATTACAAAGAAACAGGTGGGTCTGTAGTTTTGCATCAGTAGGTTCTGCTCCACAAATTATTCAGCAGAGATGGAAGCTCTATTAATATTGTGCTGTTTTTACAGGTAGTGTGCTACATTGGATGTCATACTGTAAGCCTAACTGTATGCACATGAACCTCTTTTACAGAATGTCACCTTCACAGGAGAAAATGGTGATGCCATGTCATTTGATGAATGTTTGCAGCTACTGGCAGAGACATTTCCTGTAGGAGAAACGGAGGTAAAGAAATTGATTGTACCACATGTGCCTTTCTATCATCTATTCTGCATTCTTTGATGTGATTTCTATGTGCTGCTATGTTGCTAATTGACATGTTCATTTTTCATATCTCACAGGACACATCAGTTTGCCTGGACACAGCTGCTATTTCAGTACCAAGCAGCAGCAATGTCATGATGTCCCCCGAACAGTCAACTCTGCTGGCCCCCTCACTCTCCCCAGATCCACTACCGCCACAGAGGATGTCCCCAGATTTGGAGCAAGCCTGGATGGAGCTTTTGTCCCTCCCTGAGCTGCAGGTATAATACATGGATTCCGCAGCCTGAATGGAGTAGTAGTTTGCGTTGTGAAACAAATACCCAAAGAATGTATCAACAGCGAGAGCGCAGCGTTTAGGGACAAACACTTTTTTGTTTACCCTATGGGAAAGAGGTCTCATGTATATATGGAGGCAGGTCACCAGGCTAATTCCACTTGATTGGGTTTCATTGTGGTAGTATTGAGGCAAAAGTGCAATGTGATGTGTGATGCAGTTATTGTGATAAGTTGTGTAGCAGGTCAAGGTGTCATAAAAAGTGTTGCTTTCTTTATACGATGCCCTATTGGCAGGAATTTGAAGATTTGCTCATGGCACCTGTTCAGAGGCTGCCTTATCAGTTTTGTATAAAGGGTGCCTGTATTTGCATTAGCAGACAGGCAAGGCACTTTGCCTTTTGTTACCGTGAACTCTCACAGTCTGGCAGAGATGACTGAATGTGGACACGCAGCTTTTTACAGCAGTTTCATATTTCTTGTTCAGACAACCTAATGATTATCCTTGAATGATGGACTTGTGTGAATTTCCATAACATTTTTGTAAGCTGCCATACGATAAATATGTTTATTCACCCATAAGAACGGAAAAGCTATTGAGTGTTTTTGTGATTTACAGCATATAATTTACAGTAGATTTTGTCAATCTTTGACAAAACATACAAAATGGAATTGAATCAGTATTTTTATATTCAGTCTCTTACTGGATTTAAACCTATTAGACAAAACAAATTTGGTGCTTTTCTCATTAGCTGGAAGGGGATTGTAGTTCTAACTTTAATTCTTTATGTTTTTCTTTTAGCAATGCCTCAACATGCAAATGGAAGACACACTGGAGACTCCAGCTTATCCTCTTACAAACAGTCCAGAAGTACAGAATCCAAACTACCCTTTCTACCCCATGTCAGAGCTCACAAATGGCAGCACAAACAATGTAAATGTTTGTCCTGCTGAATTTATGAACACATTTGATACATCAGTCCCCAGTGTGGCTCCATCAGACAATCTCAACCAGATGAAGGTTGAAGCTCCTCAGATGAATACCAACTTCAGTGGAGAAGGTTTCTGTGACGTATTTTACCCCAAGACTATTCTGGCAGAGAGCAGTGGTCAACCTGGCCTTGGTGAATATGAAAGCAACAACGTGTCCGATGTCTCAAATAAGCAGCCGTTCACCACAATGGACCTTTACAGCCTCTCACCTGGAGATGCTTATGATGGAGGCAAACAGAATCTGCCAGCAGAAATGCCAGACTCAGATTCAGGATTATCATTAAGTCCAAATGCGAGTTCACCTGGAAAATCTGTGTATGAAGAGGGCTCCTATGGCTGCAGTGATTCAGAGATGGAGGAGCTAGACCACAACCCTGGGAGTGTGGAATCTGACTACGCTGAGATGTTCTCATTAAATTTCAAACCTGAGGATTCTCTGCTGGCTGCTTCTGTGTCCATACCATCAGATCAACCTCAAGAGCAGCAGGAGAAGAAACCTAGAAAACACAGGACACAGCAGGCAGAGGACAGCGGCCACCATGACACTCCGTTCACCAAAGACAAGCGGAAGAAACGCTCTGATGTGCGTCTCACCAGAGACGAGCAGAGGGCAAAGGCCCTCAAAATCCCTTTCACTGTTGACATGATTATCAATCTGCCTGTTGATGACTTTAATGAGCTGATGTCAAAGCACCAACTCAACGAGGCCCAGCTGGCCCTGGTCCGAGACATACGGCGCCGTGGCAAGAACAAGGTGGCGGCCCAGAACTGCCGCAAACGCAAGATGGAAAACATTGTGGGGCTTGAGGGTGACCTAGACTCACTAAAGGAGGAAAAGGAACGTCTGCTTAGTGAGAAGAGCCAGAACATGACCAACCTGAAGGAAATGAAGCAGCAGCTCAACAGCTTGTACCTGGAGGTCTTCAGTATGTTGAGAGACGAGAAAGGAAATTCTTACTCCCCGTCCGACTACTCCCTCCAGCAGTCAACTGATGGAAGCATCTTCCTCGTTCCTCGCATTAAAAAGACTTTCATCAAGAGCGAAGACAAACACTTATCTACTTTGTAACATGGTACTGCTTTATCATAGTAATACTATGCAATAACTTTGTAGTCGCTCAGCTTTAAGCATTATTAGCTCAGCAGAACTATTGTATAGTTTTTGCTTATTCCTCTTAGTAAATGTTGTAATATTTTTGATATTTTACTTCTTTTATACTTCTGATATCCCTTAAAGATTCTTCAACCAATATTATTTGTAAATATGAACATTACTTGCATTTAAGTCACAAAAAATTTACTGTATGTATATATTTTGTATATATTATATTTCTGTATGCTTACTGATCGTCTAAAATCATTGTTACTCATGTTTTATAACTTTCTCTTGATTTGCTGCGCAGGTTCCTTTTTTTTTTTAAATGCCAACTTCTGTGCTTTTCAATAAACTGTTCCTATAGCTATAAGGCGTCCAATTTTCTGAAAACAGAACATTGTGTGGTGTACTGCAACTACAGTATAGCCACAGCCTGTACTAGATTGATGCCAGATGGATCTATGGTCTAAGGAATGATTACATAACGACCCACATGTTCAAGTCAGTTGTTGACTATAAAGTACTACCATAAGCGTTTACTAAGACGCAAACAGAAGGTTTGTACAGATTTGTCCTGAAACAAAAGTGTTATTGCCTTCAGCTTTTGGTACAATCTGCTTGCCTTTATTAGAGTAACCACGTTTTAACAGCGACCTAAATCTTTTAATACTATGAAACTCATGTCGCAAAAGAAATCACACCCACTGCGTTCATTGTATTACACAACAAAGAACACAATTGTCGAGCTACATTTCTCTTCGTGCGAGCCATGCATGATAACTCCACAATAGTCTGGCCTGGCAAGCATGTTGAAAGGTAAAGCCCGACTACGCAATCACTATGTGCTTTACATGCACGTCCACGCACAAACACTACCTTTGATCACCAAGCCCATTTTCTGCTCCAAGATAGAGCAAACTTCAGAGGGAGTGGAGTGAACTAAAGTGGTGTGAAGGGTAACAACCTCAAGGACATCTGTGAATCAAGGTAATGAAGTAGATCAAACATTGAAACCTTGTGGGATCATTTGACACAGAGCAGTTGTATAATAAAGGACAAACAGTTACTGCTCAGATGATGATTTTAGGAACAGTCAATATGGCTTTAAAAAGCCTCTTGGAAATAACACACTCGCTTCATGAAAAATGCTTTTATTTGAAGACAACACAAGCCAGACTTTACATTTAAATTTCTTGATGTGGAGCCAACACTTCACTGATACTCAAGTGCCGTTGCCAAACCCAGACTTATTCTTTGTAATCAAGTTCTCATTCTACATTCCTGAGAAGAAATACTACACTTAAGCTGATAGGGAAACGTTAGAAGGCTTTTTTTTTTTTTTTACATTTTCAGTCTGAGTGGATTTAACCTAATAGGATTCTTGAAAGTGCATACGTGACTTGGGTCAAGTTAAATTAAAGTGGATAGATTTTGTAGCTTATATGGTTTATGTTTCTACCGATGATGAAATCTGACTCATCTGACAGGGACATCCGAACTTTATCTAATCATAGCTAAACTTTGTAAGTAATTTTAAAATGAATCATCTTGAAAGGTGGCATTATAAAGATGTAAATGTTAATTTATATAAAAAATAATTAGTCAAATGAACTTTTACTATCCCTACATAGTAATTCTATATTATAGGCTATTAATACCTTTATCAATAAGTCAGAGATATCTTAAATTATTGTTAACTGTTAGGTGGTGGGCATCCCATTTTGTCAGTCCGCTGTCCTTGCTTGCCATTTGTGAATTTAGCCTCCTAACATATAGACATATAGTCACAGAAAAAAATTATTCAACCATCAAAAGTCGTCGAAAACAATGGTTATGCAATCAAGTACTAACTCTGGTGTGTATCATGTGACTAAAATAGACAGAAAAGAAAACATGGAATGTCTAAAAGCACTGTTTTTGTCACTACAGTGACAGATAATGATGTAAGAACTGAAGTGATTTTGGTTATTATCAAAAAAAAAAAAACATGAAAGTGGATAGATATTAGCTCTGAAATTAAACTATTATGAGCTATTTTTGTTGTTATCATTATATTTGTCCAAACAAAGGTACCTTTAGTTGTACCAGGCATTAAAATGGACAAGAAACTGAAGAAAACAAGGGTGGTCAAATAATTTTTTCCGTGACTATAGAAAATACTGGTGGTCAAGTACGTGCGTATTGAGATCAAAGCTTTTTTTTTTTTTTTAATAAAAACTGGACTGTGACTGACTTCTAAAACCAACAGTTTGTATACTGCATTACTATACTGATCAGCCTTTATAAGAATAATCCAAATAACCTCAGTCAAAAGGTTTTTGCCATGAAGTGTTGGCACTTGTGCCATTTTTCCACAGTATATAATAATAATAATAATAATCATCATAATTATAATAATAATAAGCACCTAATATAAAAACAGTATTTAATGGTGTTCAGAGGGTGTTGAAACCTTTTTATTTCTTCATTACGAAACTGCTGTTATTAGTTCAGCAGTAGTATCCCTGCCACTGATAACAAAAGTAATAAAACATAACAATACAACACATTTTGCCTTCAAGGTATACCAAGCAGAACACTGGGATCAGAAGTTGAATCTTGGAGCAAAACTGGATGTCATTCTGCTCAGTTTACCTTAAAAGACTTTTAACACCTCAAATAATCACCAAGTGCATGGTTAAAAATAATATGAGCAGCCTTGGATAATATTTTGAAAAAGTCTTACCCATCCAGAACCTTCCATGTTATCAGGTCTTTACAGATTTTCAGCAAGAAGAGAATGCCTCTTTCCACAAATCTGCAAATCAAGCAAAGTGGTTACTCTTACCTGCTCCATCTTCTTAAGTCAGCTTTTGAGAAATACTCACTCCCTTTTCTTGTTATGTCTGAAATCTAGCATTTGCTGGTAACCTGCAGTATTTCTGACTCATACAGGATCTCCAAAGTGTCCAGGAACTAGTCTTTCTTCGGTAGCACCGGCTGCTGGGAGGTTTAGCTAGCCTTGAAAGAGAGATAGATGCTCACTACCAGGCACGACACTGCAAGCTTCCTCCATGGGCGTTGTGCTCGGTGCTGCCTTCTCCCTTCTCTCAACATGCTGACTGGTCCACTGTGCTGGGGCTGAAGTCGTCCTGTCTGACAGTCATGTTCAATCTTCCACACTAGCGATGCTCAGGGCCCAACTGCAGGTGAGGTGGCTGTTTAAATCCTACTGGCTAAACACTGGCGTAATTGTTGCATGGGCCCTTGCCCTAGGACTATCCAAAACACCCTGGTACAAGTCCATACAAAGAGCATGTATGTGCCGTATTCCTCCATTAGAGGTGGTCAAATTTACAAAAGACCAGAAAGTTCTGGACAGGCTGATATGCTAACCTTCACAGTCACAATGAGCAGACAACAGATATCTCATTTAAACTTTTTCTGAACCAATGACGCACTGAACCTCGTGGTACTTTACTACACAATTTTATTCGGTCTTTTCTACTAATCAAAATACTTGAACAATCTATAATTCTGTTTGCTGGGAACATGAGGAGTGAGGGATTTCCTTATTTCTAATCCAAACTTCTTATAATTGTTGACACTGGTACTATGAAGGATTTACATACTGTGCTTCACATACAAAATCAAAATACACTTGACACTTGCCATTGAGCAATCATAATAAACTTCAGAAAGAAAAGATGTGTAATTCCAGCTCATCTCAGGGCCTGATAAAACGGTACTATTTGACATAATCCAGATTAAATGACAAGATATTATTTGACCAGCAGAAAACTAACCAATATAAAAAAGAAAAATAAAGATATTACGAACTGACTTTATATTAAAAAAACAAAACAAAAAACAATTTATTCTTTACCCCTGATACCATAGGCACAATACACACACTTCAGACGCACAAAAGGAAAAATTGCTTAGTAGGGAAACATCTATCACAATTAGGGGAGGGTATTATCTGCACTCATGTCTTGTGTAAACAGTCCTTCTTCCATAAACTTCTCCGATTTAGCTGCAGTAATGTCTGACTTCTGTTCCTCTAATGCTTTCAGATGACTGCCTCAAAGTAACCTGCAGCTTTCCTGACAATTCCTTTGCTCACCTCCTCGCCTCTCCTGCTAAGAACTGAAGCCTGTTGAATGGATACAGGATAAAACACATAGTTATTCTGCACTTTCATGGGCTCACTCTGTACTGTGCTACGAGGGTGGTGTGAAAACTGTACGCAACTTACCAAAACATGAAATAATTAATATCGCCTGGAGCCGTAGCCGCCTCCACTGCCGCCGCCAGAGCCGTAGCCGCCTGCAGTAACACATTGACCACGACAAGGATGTCTGTTACACACAACTGTGACGTTAAGTTTAATACTGAAACATAGTAATGAAAAGTAAAACTCACCTCCGTAGGGTCCGCCTGAATTTCGGCCACCAAAGTTGTTTCCCTTCATGGGCCCGTAGTTGGACTGCTGCCCACCATAATTACCAAAGTCGTTGTAATTTCCACCTCCTCCATATCCTGAAAATGTGCCAGTTTTAAAGCAACTCAATTACTGTTTGGATTAAACCCAGCAGCTGCCCAAACCACTTAAATTTGAAGACAGTAGAAGGTTTACCTCCGTCATTACCACCATATCCTCCATCACAGCTGCCACCAAATCCCCCGCCCTGGTTTCCATACCCTGGACCACCGCCTCCATAGCCCCCGCGGCCTCCTCCATAACCTGGTCCTCCACCGTAATTTCCGCCTGGACCTATTAAAAGGTATATGACACAGGAGAAAATTAAGGGGATCAAATTGATCAAAGACGTAACAAACCATATTAACATTTAAACAGTTTAGAGCAGCTCACCATTGTCAAAATCATCGCCGTAACCACCTCGTCCTCCACCTCCATAGCCACCTAAAAACAACAAGGACAACAAAATACCTTTCACCATAAAACTATAACTGTCATTTTCAGTTTTATAAGACTTAGAACTGTCAACTACTGCAGTTATGTAACTTCAGTGATCATCAATCAACTCTTTCACTATCCAAAGTATTACACCCTCAAAAGAATACATCAATCATCCTGCTTTTAGGTCTGTTTTTAAGTTATTTCTACCATACAATAGCCCAGGATTACAAACTGGTTTTTCTAGATGGTTATGTCACAACGCCATTTAGTTATATAATCAGTAATTTAATCAACACAAAAAAAGCAGTGCACTTATGAATGTTTTCGAGAGGAAGCTTTCTTTATCAAAATATTAATCAACTGTCTTAATTAGGCTGGATGAGGCCAGAGGTTCTTCATAATGTAATATCCTAATGCTACCCACCTCTGCCAAAGTTGCCACCTCCACCAAAGTTGCTACCTCTGCCCATGAAGTTTCCAGATCCTCCACTTCTGCCTGTAAAAAGTAAACTGTTAGATATTTTATAACAATACTTAGTGAATACTTCTCATTATCCTGCTTATATGCTTACCCCTATTATTTGACATGGCACTCATTTCCTGTTTTGACAAAGCTTTCCTTACTTCACAGTTGTGGAAGTTGATCGTGTGGAATTTCTGGGCTGGAAACACAAAGAAACACAACACTTACAAAAAGTCACATAAAACACTAAAGCAGTTTAATCTGACAGGTCTAATAAATCTCTAAACAGCCACATACCCACAATTTTGTCTACGGTGTCATGGTCATCAAATGAGACAAAGCAAAACCCCCTTTTCTTTCCTGTGGAGCGTTCCTCCATGATGTCAATGCATTCAATCTTTCCATATTTCTCAAAATGCTCCCGGATGTGGTACTCCTCAGTGTCCTCCTTAATGCCTCCAACAAAGATCTTCTTCACTGTCAGATGGGCGCCTGGCTTATTGGAGTCCTGAAACAGGGTAACACTGAGCAAAAAGCAAACAGGACCAAGCAAATGCCTAATATTATTTACTGTCTGGTCTGGGGTTTGTTTACCTCTCTGGACACAGCCCTCTTGGGTTCAACAACACGGCCATCCACTTTATGAGGCCTTGCCTTCATGGCATCATCAACTTCACCTACACAAGAGTATGTTACAAAGCCGAAGCCCCTTGAGCGCTTGCTGTTGGGGTCCCTCATCACCTGCAACAAGAGAGGTCTCATCATTATAATGGGAGCAACTGAGCCACATTGTGCCAATGACAGTTGATGATATTCATGCTTATGCTCATTCTTCAAGTGAATAATTTCAGACACAGTCGAAACATACCACACAGTCCGTAAGTGTTCCCCATTGCTCAAAATGGGCCCGTAAACTCTCTTCCGTGGTTTCAAAGCTGAGACCTCCGATAAACAGCTTTCTGAGCTGTTCAGGCTCCTTGGCTTCACGATCCTAAAAGACGACATGCAAAACTGAAATAACCATTTGTGATAAAGTTCTACATTTTCGTTATGTAATTTAACAGTGGTCGATTGCATCACCTGCTAAAATGTACTACGCTGTAATTACACCGTGTTGTTATTAGATAATACTGTAGTATCTTTCTAATAGGTCCATAATATTGCTCCCACATAGGGCACTAGACTAGCCCAAGAAAAAAACCTGTCTGTTTAGATATAATATTGGCAAAGGAATGAAGCAAATAATGCTTATATTTTAACTAAATTACACACGAGCACAAAACGTCACTGCGAGGCCGGTCTTTCATAATACAAGCTAACGTTAACATGCTGTGTTAGCCATACTGACAGCTGCAGGCGGGTGTGTCATTACCAAATAACCACAGGTAATGCATTTACTATAAACAAAAGTGTGTGTTAAACAACACAAAACACCAGGCATTGCAGAGTCAGCAGTAATAGCAGCCCAGCACGGCCAGCTTGTAATTTTGACAACCATTAGCTTAGCTGCAGCTACGGCTAACACGAGCACAAACGTCGCAGGTAAAAACAAGTAAGAAACAACAATGCAAGAGGGTGAAATGAGTCACTAGTGGAAAACGGTGTTAAACTCCGAGCAAGACATTCCTGCATTCCTGCACTGAATTAAATATGTTTTACAACATTTCGGAGCACCTTACCTCCATTTTGCAGATGTGCACGGGCGCAGCTCTGAGTCGGTCACGTGATGTGGTAGCCGGCTTAGTTTGGTTTTGATGGTTTTCAGTCTAGATCAGTCTGGCGGTATTAACTAGTCTATCAACCGGACCATTCATTGATCATGCACATTAAAATATAATGACATTATGCATGAAACTTGATGTTAAAATTAGTAGTCTACATCCTGTTTGTGCTACATAGAGATGGACCATGAAAATAATCAGCCCATTTGCGCCATCTTCTGGTTGCTTTGGCTTTGTGTATGAGGGGCATAGACTATAAAATAATGCTGTTGTAGTAAATAGAAGTAACTTCTACATCATATAAAATTGCTTTAAGTAACCATAAATGTATTAATAAATAATACATAAGGATTTATCTTTATCTTACATCTCGATTTCTCATGTTTGTATTGCAAGGCATCTATTCTGAATGATGACTAACCTCATTTTAAATTAATTTGCTAATAATTTTTAATCTATTGAACATTAAACATTAAATTAATACAATGTTCTCTAACTAAAATTTGAAAACTTTTTCATTAGCTGCTGGCACATTCATGATACCAAGATCAATATGTATTGCTTTAATTTTATTTTTGCATTGGCTTCCTCAGCCCTGTTTTGCAAAATACACTCTTGCACATATCTGGCCATAACAAAGGTGAGTCACACTGTTCCTGTCTCAGTACTTTCCTCTCGGCACATAATCATTAATGGTTTACAACTGATGGAACTGAAAGCCTGAAGCACTTAACAAAGTGACAACTATGAGTGATCAGTCATCAGTCATTTGTTCACAAATATATGGTAAAAGGGGAAGAGCAGAAAAGCTTATAAGCACAGAAGACTGTTCTATAAGTCAATTCTCAGTGAAATCAACAAAAGATGGGGCTTTACGTATCAGTGAAAACATTTTCTTATGATCTCAACAAGAGACCTGAACTGAACAGGAACCGAATAAACCCCCAAGAGTGTAAATAAAGCAAATGACCACCACAGAAGTGTGCATTTAGAGCCATTATACCATGAATCATTGTTTGATGTTGTGATAAAGCAGTAATTCTTGGCAGTTCTTGGGTAACAAGGGTGATATTCAAATAGCACTCAGTGATGTTGTGTACGATGATATACATCTGTGTTTTCAGTTCAACTCAGATTTGACAAGGATACTTGATTGGGCAAGTATGATGTATGGGCCAGATGCTACTGGACCTTGTTGAAGCTGACCAGCATCTCCAAATATATGACTGTTTTATGGTTAAGACAATGTCTGTCATTAACTTTATTGTAGTGTGTGAGGAAAATACAGCCCCAATAAAAAGGGTAATGTTTTTCTGACACAATTAATGATAAGAATTTATGATCACACCGTAGTTCAAATTCAAGAGCCAGTCTGTGTTTTTCTCATTTTGTCCCAGAGTACTTACTACATTTGCTTATAAAATAGAGACTGACAACACATTTAAATTCTGCAGTAGAATTTCACTTTTTTTTTTTTTTTTTTTACACAAAAACCTTATATAATCACATGAAATACATTTGATATGTATGATGTGATATGAAATTAGCATGTCATCAGGTCTGATATTTCATGTAATTACCTTTACCTCTGGTTAATTAATGAAAGACATAGTATCAAGATCTGATTGTAATTGATTCAATCACTTTTTCATCCCTGTGTGACCATCTTTGTCCAGCCAATACAATAAAACAAGTGATAGAATAAAAAATACCACTATATAGCTATGTTTTCTACATTAAAAATTATTTCTGGTAACTGAAAAAAGATTATTATTTTATGTCAGCACAATTTTTTCATTTGTTTCAACTCCAAATGTTAGAAGACTCGAGGCAATTTGAATAATTATAAAATGAAGAAAAAAAAAATCCGCAACCAACTATGCATTCATTACTTCAGTGAATGAACTGTCACTTTGCAAACTCAAACAGAAATGAGTGAATTTGTGACCAGTAGATGAAAAGTAATACTATAGCTACTTACTGTATATTAAGTGAAACTGTGCCAGGACTGCACACTTTGTTATTATGTGTTAAATGTTGGCAGTGAATGCACCATAATCTCATAATTAAACCATCTGAAATCTCCACAGAGGCATTGAGTTTAGCGTGGAAGTGGGAGCAAACTGTACACTATCTGGCGCTCACAGATGTAGTTTGATGGATGCTCTGTGTACATCTTCTCGCCCCTTCCTCAGGACAACATGTTTGTTTAGTTGTTGATCACACCTCTCAGTCTTTGTACACAACTAACCCCTGACACAAAGATATATCACAGTTAGCACAAGTTGCCACCTGCAAGGGGCATTTGTGTGCTTGCTTTGTCCTTTCATAGAACATTTTAAGAAAGAGCTGCAAAAATGTTGTATTTCTAAATTGAGCAGTTACTTTTTTTTTTTTTAATCACTTTAATATTTGGTATTCACTACAACTTTGTATTTGTATACCGGCAGCCATTTAACTTGATTCTTTGCTAGAGAACTGAGATTTAAATGCAATTAGCTATTCATTTACAACAAATGCAGTAAAAAATGAATAAAATTAATAGTTAATGACAGCCATAAAGCAGTCTTGGTTTTCTCTGATTTACCATACAGTGATGCAGTCTTGGTCTTGATTGTAATTTTTGCCTGTGACAAATGAGTGATATAACGATCTCCTGAAATAGAGGGGGATGACATCCTTGTGTGGGCTGAAAGGCAGCACTTAGAAGCACGATTAAATAATTAATACAGGTTTTATACCCATTTTACACCTCCAAATTATGGTTTGCCATTAATCTGAGACGGAGCGGCTGAAGACTGTGTCAGCAAAAATTTCATGTACAGTAAATCTTTGTGAGGGAGGAGCCAGCAGCTACAAATTATTTGTGAGGTGAGGTGACATACATATAACCTTTACCCCATTCCCTCACATTGGGTGATATGAGAGAGAGGACGGTATCAGCAGAGACAGACGCAGACACACAAATGCTGAGCGTTGTGTTTGTCCTCTGGTAACACTTCATCGCTCGGCTCAGTTTGGAGTTCAGTTACAGAGGAAGTGATGTGACAGTAGGTGGCACCCTATCACAACACTCCACACAAGATGCCAGTGTCAAGATTCTAAATGAAAGAACTGCTCCACCTGCTGTGGTTCATATTGACTCAATCCACTTGACACTATCACATTATCAGATTTTTATTTTTATTTATTTATTTTTTTTATACACTGGTGAATATATTCCAAAAATACTGATGCTATGAGGCAAACTGTGAATATATCAAAATGTATTTCTAGTTTACCCAGAATCTGTTTCTCATTGTCTTTTGGTTCTAGTGTCCTCTAGATGGCAGCATGGTCCATGAAAAGATGAACTTTTTATTTTCAGATCACATCACCTTGTAAATGTCAAACAATATTCTTGGATACTAAATTATTATTTTCCCCTTGTGTCACATCTGGCTACTTGATTATCTGCTATTCTCTTAATTCCTTAATTATGTTTGTTTCTATTTGTTTTCTTGATTAATGTAGTTATGGGAGCACTTTTTTTTTTTTAATTATTGGCATAATGGATCTTACAAACAAGTATATTTTGTTTCGTTTGCTAAACATGAGAAGATTCACTCTATTCACCGCTAGTGTAAGTTGCACTTGAATATGTGCTGTATATGGCTGTGGTATTTTGAACTCTATGCTCTTCACAGACCCTACCCCCTGCTGCCTGTGGGCCTGGGGTGTTGGGTTTGACCTTGTCCTGAGAATGCTTAGACTTGCCTCTGTGACTCCATTAGGGAAGCCCGGCTGCCATAACCTGGGTTTGGGTAGACGGACATACGCAAGTGGAAATTTTGAGGAAATGGAGATTCAGAGCAGGGAAACCAGGGAGTCAATTTAGTCACTGTCTACTACCTTTTCGCATGCAAGTACAAAGCCAATCTCACACATCAGTGTTGACTACAATCTCTCTCTGAGGAATTTAGGGAAAGAACAATTCCTAGCATCTGTTTCCTGTTCACTCGCACGGAGGAAACTGGGTGTAAATCACACCAAATATAAATAGAATCAGCATTCAATTTACAGGAGCTAAAGTTGGTTACTGCGGCCTTGCATTTTGTTCCCCGTCTGTCTGTTTCTGACAAATGTGAGTCTGCAGTTGAAAGAAGACCTGCCAGATGTTCATATATTTTAAAGTCTCGATTTAAGCCGCAGATTTATTCACTCTGTAATTTAAAATGTATCTGAAACGGTCTCCGTATTAATCAGCATTCTGCTAAACTATGAAAGTCCTTTAAAAAAAAAGGATTAAATCAATAAAATAAAATAAGATAAAATAATAATTGTAGCCATTAGCTTTTTATTAACCCGTGGAAAGCTTTTTTTATTATCTTGAAAAAAAACTTCTGCTGAAATGTGTGTATTGATATTTAAGTGTCTGTAATTCTAAATGGAAGTCGAAAGAATTGTGTAATATTGTGCTAAGAATATTAAACTCAGTAGATACATAAATACTGAGTTCTTAAAATAAATTGTGATGAGAACTTTACACATCATTACATTATTTTCATTGTAGTGATTTTTATTAGCATTTATAACTTTTTCTGTGGTAACCATCACTGAACTTTGTTTTCGTTATGTGTTTTCCTGATAAAATAGAGTCGATATAGACTGCACAGTGCATAATATACAGTATACAGAATGATTGATATGGAGTATACAGAGTCTATAAAATATATGTTATCTCTGAACATGGTAATGGTGCACCTAGTTTGCTTTTTAATATTGACAGGCTCTTTAGTCTGATGCATGGTGGCCATGTTTTCAAATGAGCTGCAGGTCAAGCGTGGTGTTTGAGTGTTTTTCTCTTTCGCCACTGTATGGACAGATAATTGCAGGTTTTCTCCAAATGCTCTGTGGGAGCAATAAAGTGTGTTAGGTTATTTGGCTTGTCAGTCCTATTCCACATAAATAATGCATTGATAGGAGTCGATACATTTGTGTGAAAGTTGCGGTGAAACTCAGCATGAAAAATACCAATCAATCTGTGGATGTGACCATTTTGGGTTTTGCTAACCAGTGACCATGACCTTCCTTTTTGCTTTTAGTGAAGAAAAAAAGAGGGAGGAGGAGTGATTATGCTAGGAAACAGTCCAATGCATCGGCCTATTGATGTCCGAAGAAGAGCCGCAGATAGTGTGGTGTAATAAAAACCTTTATTTACAGCTCCTCAGCGGAGAGCAACAGAGGAGTGCTGTGTTTCCCTCTGGCGCTAATTGACTGCCTGCAGCAGGAGAAACATAGACTCTCACCTCTCACTGGTGCACTGTTCTCAGATGTAATAATAACACCATGCTTCCTCTCACCACACTCACAAAGTCCAAATCTTCCCCCACAGATATTCATTTTTTAGCATTAGTCTTGATAACACACAGTATAAAATGAAGATTTGGAGAATGCATGTCTGTATAGCTGTGCATGTCTAGTCTTTAAATGGCATTGGCTAGTGATGGTCTATGCAGCTCATATGTGCAGTTGTGTGCGGTCCATTCACTGCATGTCTCTTCTTCCTGGGTGAGAAGTAAGGGAGGGGGCAGGTGTGGGAGGCAAGGGAAAACCATCTCTCCCTTCCCCTAATTTTTGTGTACGGGCAACAAATGACCACAAAAGTGCTGCTTTCACAGTTTTTTTGTGGCCCGACGTTGAGCTCCCGGCAGAACGAGACAAAGGAATGGCGGAATGATGAAGTCCCGAGCAGTGCAGGGCAGGTGTTTCCTCAGTCTCATGGGAGCAGAGGAGTACACCTGCCCACTACTAACCCACTGTGATGGATCGATCAACCAGTAACTGACTCAGCACTTCAAGAGCTCTACCTGGGATTAGAGCACAGTGGACCTGATTGAAACACACTGTCATCCCACAAACAATAACACACATCCATCTTGGAGGGCCGGATCCTCTTTCCTCCCCTGTGCTTTACTATCACTGAGAATGATTGCTCTGTTGATGATGAGAGGAGCAATCTATTGGCTGAGAGGCAACAGCTAAATTTGTGCAGACATGATGTCTAATGGTACCGCTTGGATACAGTAAACACTGTTTGCATCACTATGAAGGTGCTGAATTATGACCTTCATGCCTGGAGATCCAATATTGGTTTACAGATATGTGTATACAGATATACACACAATCTATGCACAAAACAAATGAATGGATCCGTGAATGTAACAACACACACTCACACACATGAAACCTCAACACAGGTATAGTTACTTACACGGGTTGTCGGTTAAACAAAGTTCTATGATGTTTTGAATTAGATGATAATCCGTTTAAAGAAGAATAACCATAAGCCCTGCACGGTCCCAGGTGTCGATGACTAATGTGGTATAATAGCCGGTGGTGGCATGGGTCATTTTGCAAGTCGACCTAGGCAAATTCTCTATGGTCTTTTATCCAGTTAGAGAAATGATTACTATCAGTGTGTTTCAATGCATTTTTTTAAAGTTCTATTCCACCCATAAAATCCTCACACTAAACATTCATTTCCACATTTTTGTAAAAAAAAAAAAAAAAAAAAAAACCCAAAGAAAAAACATTCTCCTCGTATTTCAGGAAATTCTAAATAGGAAGTTTGTAAGAAATAAATGGACACGTTTCCTGTAATGCATGAGCATTTGGAAAATATGATGAAGTGAAGGTTTTGAAATGCAAATAAATAATAAATACATGGATGGTGGTTTTAGTTTAACAGAGGTGTCCATGTTAATTGCAAATGTTTGATGCAAAATGTGATGCACATAGAAGCCGGTGGTCGCCCTGGAAAATAAACCACATGCAATGCTGAGACACAACTTTGGAGGGAGCCTTAAGCATGAAATTGAAGCTAATTCTGAGGCTCATTACTATTACCTCATTTCTCTCTTTTTAGTCAGATATTTACTTTATAAAAACAGGAGACTGTGGCATGTTACTTATACTTAATGTTGATTTAATTTAGAGTAGTGTTATGCTACCGTGTTTTAAATCATTTTCCTCATTTTATGCCTTGTGCATGGGTAAATATTCAAGTTGCTTTTCTTTGCTTTGCACTGTTTTAAATGCAGAAGTAAATAGTTTCTGAGGGGCTTTCGGGCATGAACAGCAAAGCAAATGTTTGGGGAGAGACTGGTTGCCGTTTCATCTGGTGGGACCATCTGAATATATGGCTTCGCTGTAGAAAGCCACGCTTCCTTATCTTGTCCTGTTCTGCTTATCTGGCCTGTGTACAGAGTTGGGTCTGTAATGAGCGTCACACCTACACCTCACCCCATGTGGATGGACCGACTGCTGTCCCACACATCCGTCCACACATACAATGGGTTGAAGCAAGGGGGGCAGTCCTACACACACACACACACACACACACACACACACACACACACACACACGCACGCACACACACACACACACCTGTGAATGTCCCTCCACATGTGCCCACCACATGCATGTACGACACTGCAACAGGGGAGGTTTAGTCAAATGTGGAACCCTGGTCCAGGTGGCACTGACAGATTTAGAGGATGTTGTGGACAGAGGTGGACAGAGGCTGGCCTATGGAGGATATGTGTGACATGTAACATGCGGCGTTGGCGTGGAGTGATGACATCCTCTGTTTAATGAGCAGAGTTAACACTGCACAAGTTAGAGTGAGCTGCCTGCCGCTGAGAGCTGTAAATCTGCCTGCTATCACTGCAGCCCCACTAATACAGGAAGTATTATCTAATAAGTGCAACTAGGAGGACTAATTTCAGTCGAGCCGATACCCCCCACGAATAGTTTTTCCCGGCTTTCTGCAGTAGAGAGGCTAACCTAGATAGAACTTTTATCCCAGGGAAGCAAGTACAGAGTTAGTTTAGTGGGACAGGCACTGACCAGACACTTCTCTCCCCTTTGGTTCAAGAGTTTGTCTTATGTGGAGGTTAGTAAAATCGCGTACGATGCCAGACAAATCCCAGACGCCTGGTTGTACTGCCCCAGCTGCCTTCGGTCTGCCACATTCCTGGTCCACACTGCAACTCTTAAGGACCTCTGTGTCTGTGCCCCTGTTCTGGCCTGCCCTTCAGCCCTGATTTGTAGAGTGCTGGTGTCAAAGGGGACTACTTTGTAGATGGTGTGCTCTGCTTACCTGTTTCCCCACAGAAAAGGCAGTAAATGTCAGTCTGTGACACTCTCTGGACAGTCTCAGTCAGACCATTACACAACTCTCGGATAGATACACAAACACGCCGGGAAAATCTAATGAATTGTTAAGAAAACCCTGTTATATATTTGTGAGAAGGGAACTCTAATGTCTGATTTTTAGAGGCAGAGATAGCCACTTTCTTTGTGGATGTGGTGTCTGGCATTTGTCTACAGCTCTAATGCAATTGTGTTTCAGAGTTCTCCTCCACTGAGCGGGGGGTAATTGCTGACTAGTCTTTTAACCTTATTAAATCATCCAGAGGCAGTGTTGGAGCGAAGATGGAGTTGATGATACTGCACCTCTCGTGCTTTTAGGAAAAGGAAAAGATGCTGACTGCACTTCATCCAGGGGATTATACACTGAATTCAAGCAAAACTGCTACAGCTAATTAGAGCAAAAGGGAGGTATTGTGACAATCACCATGGGATGAACCTCAGGCAGTGTTGGTGGATTTTTCACAACACTTGTAACATTTCTTTGTGCAAGTTAACTTGGCAGAACCATAATTGTTACTGTTTTGGTTATTATTTTTACTACATGCTACATTTGTTGTCATTAAAATTTATATGGCCCCTCATGCATAACGATTGTCAGTTTTTTATTACCGTATATCCACTGACAGTCATTATTCTCATCATTGTGATGTGTGTTCATAAAAAACACACATACACAGGTTTGATCGCTCATGGCCATTTCTCAAAGCCTGACATTCACAATATGGCTGCTGAAACTCCAAAGAGGTTTGGGTCTGAGCTTAATTAGATCCTGCGGAGCTAAATCAAATCAGTCTAAACGAGAGCAGAGAGCCGAACCCTCCCCATATGAACGTGTGTCTGTTGTCTGCTCTGCGTGATTGCTATCTCAACAGGACTCTGAGTTTAGAGGTTGATTCAAAGCAAAGCCACCTCTCTATCTCTTCTTGTTCACTTCTTCAACCTCTTCTCCTCCCTCTCATGCATCTTTTTCAGCAGTCAAGGAAAGAGGGAGTGAGAAGGATGGAGAGTTTTTGCTTCTTACTCCTCCCCCCTGCTCACACTGCTTAACCTTGACAAGTCAATATGATACAGACGCAATTTGCTTATCTCTTCCTGACATTACTACTGTTCTCCCCGCTGTGGGGGCACAGGGCCTGCTCCATTAGCATGGCTTACTAACACATCATTTTCTCTCTGAGGAGCTACACTAATCCACAGAGTAACCCACTGTACAGGTTGAAGCACAATCACACTATGATATCTTAAAAAGTGTAAAACAAGACATTAATTTCTTTTCTAATCAGGCATCTTTCTGAGATAAACTATTACACCTAACAGGAAAACAAAGTCATTATTTTGTCACAGCAGTCTGAGTGCTGGGCTAAGGTGACAAAGTCTTATTCCTCACTAATTTCTGCTCACCAACAGTTACACAGCCACCCTCCTCCAGAGCGCACAGTCAAATGTGATGTGTAGGTTTATACCTGTGTGTGTCAGGCCGGTGAACTGAGCCCCTCAGCATCTGGCTGGTGCTCCCTGGCCAGAGAAACATTCAGGTCCCTGGTCTCCGACTGCAGGGTGGCTCCAACCCAGGTCCATTTGTCACCAGACCCTGGACACCTCTCGCTCATCCCACCACATAAGGTAGCGTAATTGATACCCATCAGCCGTCGCTGTAATCTCCTTGGTGGGAAGCAGTGCGGGTGTGGGATGTGCACCTCATGTTTGGATAAGAAGGTGCCGAGCAGGGTCCAGGACTCCGGGCCTGTCTCTTTGCCATCACTCCACTTGAAGGTGAGATGATTTAGGGGCCTGGGAGAAAGTTAATTTCTCTTGATCATTGTGTGCAACCTGGAGCCTTAATGGCGGGCGTAATTAATTCTGCTGATGTTAATCACCAGGGCTGGTCCCCACAATTATCAGCCCTGTGCAGATGGGGCGCGGCGCAGACATGAAAAATTAGGAAAATGAATCTGTAATGGGGTGGCAGATCTAATCTGCGTCAGAGAAAACAAAGTTAGGAAGAGCAAAGAGCCCCAGGATTCCAGGTGAAAGCCACCAATACAGACAAACCTGTGTGGCAGAGCTGAAAAATGTCGCTGTGTCCACAGTGTTTGGTAATTACTGGGGCATTGAATTGTTCTATTGTTAATTCATCACTGTAGCAGAGGTTAAGTTCAACATCTCCTTTCTGGGCTATGGGATGGAAAGGAGGGGAAGCCGTGGTGGTCACATGCTTCTGGAGTCACTGTAAGGTTAATCAGGTTCCTCTTGGAGTTGTGTGGGCTTTGCAATCAACCTCTATAATCATCTCTATGGGGAAAAAATACAGAATAAATGAATGAAGGGCTGCTGCTGCTCTGCTGTCCACACAGACACAGGTACATAATAGTCGGTGCATATAGACTTCCATGTCAAGACTGTAAGCAAATAAAAATACAGCTGTACAAGTTGGTGCATGCACACAGAAACTTCCATAAAACTAATATTAATACGCACACACACAGACACACACTTGATTGTTTCAATCACGGGTCTTACTGATGGAAGAATTACTAAAGCATTAGTGGTCAAAGGACAGATACTCCCAGAGGACGTCTCCTCTGCCAACGTCAAACAAAATTAAGCAAAATACAACTGATTAATTGAAATTGCAGAGGAGCCATTTTTCAAGCCCTTACTTGGCTCTGGCAGTTGGGCATGCCGTCATTCCTATTTGGTCTGCTTAATTAGTCTTCTACCTATTTTGTCTTTAATAAGGCATGCCATAGGTTCTGAGAAAAGCTAGGAGGGTAGAAGGAATCATTATTCATCATCATTGTTGTTAGAATGGTGAAAACTGAGCAATAGACTGAACTGCTGGCAATGATTTAGTTAAAGTCTATTATTAATGAGTTAAATAACAACCTCTGTTACAATGTTATAACACAATTGCTGCCATCCTTGAACATCAAAAAAATGTAAATCTCACACATAATGGTAAGCAAACCCAAACCCAGTGGACTACTTCATGATTAGATTAATATTGTCTCTTTTTTATGGTGTAATTTATTATGTTTCTCTCCAAAAGACAAAACCGCGACCGCTGGACTGTCAAGGTATTTAGTAGTAATTACAGTTTGGATCAATACACACATATTGATAATATTACACTTTACTCCAAGTTTTTTTCCCAATATACATCAAAGGTCAAAGGTTTGTTTCCTTGTAATTACTTACAGGGGGGGGTGGGGTGGATGCAATTCTTGAGGTGAAGCTCAACAAACAATAATAGATGGAGCAGCTGGCTGTTCATTGTTTTGTGGTCAGACGCTCCACAGCAGCGGTGACCAGGTGTTTACACAGGGCACAGCCACACAGCCTCACGGCAAGGGGAAGGACATAAACAGCATTTAATAGAGGAAAAGACACATTTACTGTACCACACACGCGACCCACACCAAAACAAATATTACTTTTTTTTATCAGAGTGAGATAAGAGGATTACATTTTCAAACCTTCTGTCCTTGAAGAAGTGCTTTACTCAAAAAAAAAAAAATCTTCTGTGTTCAGTAAGTTCACCTCCAGAATACCTCTGAGACAACGCAGTGATGGAGATTAGTATAGTCATAATTCCAGGGGATTATATGCTAATGTACTCTCGCCTGTTTGTGTGAGAAAATTGCATTGTGGTTATTAGTGTGACACCGGAGCTCTGAGATGCTGCTTGGCAAACGTCCTCATGGGCTCTCAGATGCCCTCCAAGGATTTACATTTTTATTTCATCATGAGAAGCAAACCAAAGTGGTATAACAGCACTTGTACAGAGCAGGCACCCTCAACTTGAAAGATTTAATTGAATGTATTCAAATGTGATTCATTGAACAATTACACTCTCATTCTACGAGCCCGTAGTGCAATTGTTTTGCCTATACTGGGCTCTCCTCCCCTTTCCCTCATCCCCTTGCTAACACTCCCACTCCCTTTAAATTAGAAATCGGACTGGCCTTTGTAGGAGACACTGAGGGGGAATCAATAGGTGCATTAATTACAGCAATTCATTACCCAAATAAACATGGGACTCAACCTTTGCTGGATACAAATTCGGGGGACATTAAGTGTTTGGCTGGAGACAAAGGCCTGGACCGGGAATCCCTATTGCATTAATCTGAGGGATCAAACTCCACTGAGTGCCAGGGCTCCTCCAGGGAGTGTCCAGCCTGGGATCAATCCCCAAGCTCAGGCAGTGAGTTATGGCTACCGAATACAAAGGTGGTCACATGACATGGCACTAACACTGCTGTTGCTGTGGCGGTCTCGCTCTCTCCCTCACTCTCACTCTCACTCTCTCTCTCTCTCTCTCTGGGACTTAATGGGAGTCCTGCTGCCCCACAATTCAGCGGGCTAACAGGGTAGACTCCTGCTCCCCAGACCCCCAGCTTCCCTGCCCAATTCAGGATTGTGTCTCTGGAATGCAGGGCCGCTGAGACTCTTGAAGGCTCCTGGCAGAGGACAAAGGTAAAGGACACCCCTCTACCTCACTGTCATCTCTACAGCATGCTCCTATTTGTGAATTATATCTCCAATGGTGGCCATAATAAAACATGATAATGATGGATCACACCAATAAATTACTGTTGAGTGGATTGTTAGGTCAGATGTGTTAGTGTGTGTGTGTGTGTGTGTGTGTGTGTGTGTGTGTGTGTGTGTGTGTGTGTGTGTGTGTGTGTGTGTGTG
>JAQQZY010000015.1:25184349-25194873 GCA_030068375.1 Ostorhinchus rueppellii
AAATGGATAGATATCAGCTCTGAAATTAAACTATTATAAGCTATTTTTGTTGTTATCATTATATTTGTCCAAACAAATCTATCTTTAGCTTTACAAGGCATTAAAATGAGCAAAAATGTAAGAAAATAAGGGTGGTCTAATAATTTTTTCTGCAACTGTAGGTTGTGTGTTTACAATTTTCATTTGAGTGATAAGTGTCAGGTACATTATCAGATTAATTTGTTAAAACCCACTAATCGGTCTATTCTGCTGTGTGTGCTGTGTTCTTGCATGTTCAGTTGGTAACAGGTTAAATACAGAAGTTCAATAACGGTGCGTGTTGCATTTCTACATGTAAAAAAATATATGCCGACATAAAAAGTCTTAACAGTCATCTGAAGCATGCTATTCCATCATAATGATTATTAGGATTTGATAGTGAGAATTCTGGAAAATTTCAACGTTTGCATCTGCATGTGGGTGCCAGGTAAATAGAAAGAGGGAGTGGTACATTTTTAAAAGTGTGCTGTAGTGTTAACATGATTGTAGAGATGGATTGTGTGTACGTGTCAGAGAGAAAGAGAGAGACAGGGGTAGGTGTTGCGTGCTTTTGATAATACATGAGTCTTGAAAGCGATCCATGGCTGCTGTGACAGAGAAAGCTCAAGGAGAGCTCAATAACAGAGCTGTCAATGTATTCCCTATTTGAGTGTATTTTTAGTGCAGGCATCATGGGCCTCATGCATATTTCAATAGATCTTTTGTATATTAGGTGCGAAAGCACACACAAACTGGAGTGAGGTCTAGCACAACATGACTCCAAGAAATATGGGCTTGATTCTTAGATTTGACAGAAGAGCTCAGAGTGGCCCTAGATAGGTTGGGTTTGACTTTCAGTGGATGGGGTAGGAACACCTTCATTGATTGCATTTTGAGACAACAAAGAGATGACATTGAACCTACTATAGGGAATGAGACAAAAAGATGTACAACATATTAAACTTGCAACGCCAGCCAATGTGTAATAATCCGACACAAAACAAAAGAAAATTAATAGATACCAAGGCATGCAGACAGAACGACATGTGCACAGACATTCACACGGTATAAGCAGGAGGTAAATATATTAGTTTTCTGTTTCAAGCTGCTTTCTTGATTAGATTCTCCAAGATTTCATGCAAACGGATGAATTGTAATCAGAGGCTCCACAGATCACATTTGACATATATCATCACAGAGTTATAATGGTTCAATTTCCCCTGTCTGATTAAATCAGATTTTATGAAGGTGTTGTCAAATCGCTTGATGATGGTGCCATAATTTTGCAGGTATGTGTATGTTTCTAGTTCCCCTGGATGTTATGGCTGACTGCCAGGGGTGGTAAAAGTACACACATTCTATACTCCAGTAGGAGTACAAATACTTGTGTAACACTGTGAGAGTCTGGTAAGAGATGAAGTATTGATCTGTATCACAGGGAAAGGATCTGGATCTGAAGGACCAGTGGTGCAAATGCAAAGCTAACTCTACCTCACATTATATAATGCGGAGACAATTTAATTACTACTCGAAACACAATCAATAATATACTGAAAAATATTCACTTATTTTCTGAACCTGTTTTATCCTCACTAGGGTCACAGGGTCACTTTTAGCCTACCCAGGTACTTATGGGCAAAAGTGAGGTACACCCTGGATATGTTGCCAGTTCATCTCAGGGCTGACATATAGAGACAATCAGTCTCACATTCACACCTATGGGTAATTTAGATTAACCAATTAACCTATCAGTGCATGTTGTTGGATGGTGGGAGGAAGCCGGAGTACCTGGAGAGAACCCATGCATATTCTACACCACTGCTGGAAAATACTGGTACTGGAATTGAAGCCAGGACCTTCTTCCTGTGAGGCACTAGTGCTATCCACTGCACCACCGTGTCACCCCTGAAATGTATTAACATGATATTTATGTAAAAACTGGTAACAGAATTTGAAGTATTACAGCAACTTTTCTCCACTTGTGTATTTCATCTAATTTTAGTGTTTTCATCTTGTTATGTTTGTCGTATGTGATATACATTGATGAATACACTGATAGACACATTAAGAAAACCTTTTCTAAGTGTTACTGTCCCATCCATTTTGTTTGATATGCCATATGCAATGATAGAAGATGAATCCAAGATATGCAATGATAGAAGATGAATCCAATAAACTGATAATTATTGCATTTATACTGATGTAACCAGACTATTTTGAAAAGATGAAAACAAACTACAGATATTTCTGTTAAAATATAAGGAATAAAAGTGAAAAAATCCATCAGAAAACTAAATAATCAAGTAAAGGACAGATGTGTAAAGGCTTTGTGTAAGTACTCTAGCTTTCTATTTAACCGGCTACCCTAAAACACCCCTGTGACCGCAGTCCAGTTCACAGTCTGAAAGCAGCAGCTTTACAGATTCCACACTAGAACTTTGGGAAGATCAGACAGACTGTTTTTCCATTACATCGATGTCTTGGAATTTTCTCTTGATGATAGCTGGATTCTATTAAAGAGGCAGTGCCTGTTGCCTTTGAGGCTTTACTTTAATATGCATATATCACATTATAGCAAATGTATTCTATAATCGATTCCTGTGATGAGACAAGTGGCTGACATCTCCCAGGTCTGTGCAATGTAAAGGAGACAGCTCTATCTCTTGGTGCTTAGACGTCTCCTTTGGACGATGGGGGAAATATTGGCTGCACTGAGCCCTGGAGGGTTAAACATCCTCAGATGTCAGGGGGTGTTACATCACACGGTGGACTGCACTACAGAACACTGCCAGGAGAGGGAGTTTTTCCTGTCAAGAAAGTGACAGCTCCATGAAGGCAGTAGTGGATCAGCTCTCAGTGTCTTTATGGATATCCAGCAAATATTCAGGTCCCTGAAGCATCTGCAACAGACACATGCTGCAACATTCTGCTGCTCGTAGTGTAGAAAGTATTCTGCCAGTGTGTGGAGAGACTTTGAAATAGGCTTACATTTGTCTACTGATCACATTAAAACAAATAGAATATCTTATTACAGTGGTATTCACATAATACTTACAGCACAAGATATGTTAAATCCTTTAGTAGAGATGTGAAATTAAAAAAAAGGGCCATAATGACTGCTGCACTGGCTTAAAAGTATACAAAATATTCTGAGTGAATACTAAACAAAATTAAAGGTTCCTCCAATGCAGAGCTGAGTCAAAAAGAACATAAAAAACCCCAAATGTCTGACTGAAACGTGTATTATGTTCAAAAGAAAGGTTTGTTTCTTTATAAATAAGGTCTATTTACACACGACATAACCAGCGTGAAGTGATAATCAGATGAGTTTTAAACTGAACAAATGTCTTCATCATAGTTTTTGTCATATCCTGACAAAACACACTGCCCTTTCTTTGATGAAATAATATATTTGTAATTTAAAAAAAAATATTACTGCATCTTGGTCTGTCACTGACTGCAGCTTTGCAGTCTGTAGGAATTTGGGACTTTTTTTTTGGGACGTTTTGTTTGGTAAAAACCATTAAGACTATTTCTTCTGTGGTCTTTCTGTGTCAAGTGAAGTCAGTGAAATCCAGTAAACAAAAATTAAGTGAGGTAGCTTGTCTATTGTCCAACAATATGAAAATACTGAAAAATATATAACCAAAATAATGTAAATTTACCCTTCAGTTGAACAGAACAACATAAAGCCATTTAAAAAGTAGTTATCTCCTGTTTTTAAGAATCTA
The DNA here is from genome assembly GCA_030068375.1 of Ostorhinchus rueppellii. NCBI lineage: Eukaryota > Metazoa > Chordata > Actinopteri > Kurtiformes > Apogonidae > Ostorhinchus > Ostorhinchus rueppellii. Next base: position 25,188,099 of record JAQQZY010000015.1, read on the forward strand.
ACTGTATTTTGGTTTCCACATGTTTACATTGTAAGTGCAGCTAAATAAAGTTACTCATTTTGTATTGATTACGTAATACTGTTAAGCCTATTTCAGGTCAACACAATATACAAATAAAGAAAGACAGTTTATATTTTGCCAGTTATTTGATATCATATTTGCTCAGTCTGGTGCTTAACGGCTTTCATTTCATACTTTAAAAAGTATAAAACACTCTTTAAATGAATCCAATCTCAAACGAAATATAGAAAACTAACTATGAAAGCATGGACATTGTGTAACTTGATAAAGTATTATGAGTATTGCATGAAAACCCTCCCACATGCATTATAATAAAAATAATTAAACTAACCTAATGTTGCTGAATTTCCCTGTGAGAGAAAATTTCATTGCCAACGGAGGAGAGGAAGACTAAAGCGAGAGGAATTGTTTGAGGTCACAATTACATCTAAATTCTTTTGCAGATTTTAATTTGATGAACATAAACACACAGTGCTCAAAGTAAAGACATGATTCCGTCCTGAACAAACAACACAAACTGTCTTGCTATATTAAGTCGTTAATTATTAATTAAAGGTACTATTTAAGAGCTGCTTTAAATCATGTGTGGAGAGGAGCTGAGCAATAAACAACTGTAGTAAAATACTGACTAATAAACTGTTGGGGAGAGAAAAGAGTTTGGAATAATGTAAGGATATGGATGAATGAGATAAGATGACAATTAAATTAAAATAGGATTTATTTTAAGGGGATTACAAAGGATAGATCCTGTTTTAAGGCTGCAGCCTTACTTAGAGGTGTAATTACACGGAGAATACCAAAGTCAAAATATCCCCACACTATTGGAAATCTATTGTGTCTATGGATTGGCCTAGAACTTTCAAGGTGCTCTAACGAGAGCGAGAGGAGCGGTCACATTGATGGCAGAGGGGGCATCAGATTTCCATTATTGACTGCTGCAGATATTGCACTGTAGTGGTGTGTAAATTGGTTCCTGAGGGGTTTTCAGCCCAGAAAGCTGAAAACCCCTCAGAGCTTTCACCCCCACCCCCATCCTCTGTAAATCGTAGTGGCGGATCGCTTCCAGTCCCTCACTGGCGCCGGGCCCCCTCCCCTGATCAATACCTAATTCCAGGCTGTGCAATCAGCTGCCGTTACCCCGGCAACGCTGATGTCACACAAGTTGAGTGCTCTCCGTTACAACAAATCATTTCCTTTAAGCAAACGTAATTGAGTATTTGTACAGTAGGCTGTCAGCTGAGACTATTTACATCAAGCCTGAACCTGCAAGACATTAGTTATGCCTGTTCTCTGAGGGAAGGGCGCTCCAGAGCTGGTGACCTTACAAAGTAGCCAGGAGGAGGTAACTATGGCAACCACAGTTACTTCGGAGCTGTGGAGCTCCTGAGAGGATCGGGGTCACAGCAGTGCAGGAGATGGGATGGGGCTGACTCTATTTTTTTTTTTTTAGGGGGGTGAGCTTGAACACTTGTGGGGAGTATTAGTCACTTGTCCTTGTTCGCAGCCAGAAGACACAGGTACTGAAACATGACTGATGTACAGTCACTATCAGCTCTAATATCGTAAATTACAACACTTCTTTAAATCAGTTTGCTTTATAATTCCTGCAGATGCTGAGGCAATTTAATTTAACAAATTAGCATATTAGGGAGCAGTTTAATAACTTATCATATTTTCAGAGAGAGTACATTACTGCACAAAGCATGAAGTGTCCAGCTGGCCAATGAAAGTAAAGAGGAATTTGAGAGAGAATTAAACATATTTGGTAAAACCAAAGCAAATGACAATGCAAGTTAATTAAAATATCTGTCGTTTACTGAAACATGATGTTTAGTTCATATATTTTAGGCAGGATGGTATCTCTGATTAGTCCTGGCTTCTTTGCAGTTACAGAGCCATATTAATATCAATATAATTTATATGGCACATCATCTTCTTTTCTTAATATTGCTTGTATTTATTTCATATTTATTTCTTTTGGATTCAACAAGTCAAATAGCTGAACTAAAAATCATATCAGAAGAATATTTAATGTCCTGTAGTGTCTTTTATTTATTTATCTGTATATTAATAAAGATATAACTTCCTTTTTGCTAATGACTGAGGATATTATTTCCTAGCATCTCTCAGAAATTGTACATTTTTCTGTTGCAACACAACCAATATAGAGCAGTCAACCCAGAATCAAAAATGATTTGAGTCACTGATGTCATAAGTGTTTAAATTTTTGGATCAAAGTACAGGAAACATATGATATGAGTTATCTGCATTCATTGTTATATATGACTTTTCATTGGGGAAAAAAATAACATATGATGATGTATCCACCCATGCCTCTTTACATATTTTTATTCATGAGATGGGAATTAATATATTCTGACTGCAAATGTTAAAGACAAGACTTCAGCTGGTTTTATTATATTGTCAGCGCTAACCTGAAACTTTATTGGATATTATTGCAATGCCAAACCCTATAACATAACCTGTCAAGTGAAAATCTGATTGCTGTTATCTGTCTCTTAAAAGCAACTTTGCAGTCATTAGTCAAAGGAACTGGTCATTTATCATGAAAATAAAATGTCTCTTCTGGTCAGCGTAACAAAAGAAAGAACCAATGAACATAAATAAATCACGACAAGTACATTTGAACTTTTTATGAGTAAATATGGTAATGTTTGTAAGACTTTAATCCTTAATAACTATAGTGAGCATAAGATTTGGAATGTAATTGCTTTAACCCATAAAGACCCAGTACTACTTTTGTGTCAGTTCCCATATGAATTTTTCTCTCTCTTTTTTTTAAAGACATTTCTTCAGTGATTTATTCCCATTCATCATAATATTATCCGCTGTATTTTGCATTTTTGAAAGAAAACCACCTATTTCCCGATATTTAATTGACTGATCGTGTAGATTTTTTTATAAAAGCTCAGAGAAAACTGAAGGAAAAGTAACTTTTTCCAGTCAAATATATCATTAACTGATAATAACCAAGTGTGTCCATCCACTGTCATTGATCGAACTCCATGGGTTTTACTGGTGAATTAATGTTGTAGAAGATGACGGTGTTTCCACGGTAACTATAGAACCTCTGAACGTCCAAACGGATCATATCTGATGACCATAAAAAGATGACAAACTGCATTTAGTGGATCAACAGGTATTAAACATTAAAGGTCAGTAGATGATTTTGGTGTTTTAGGGTCTTTATGGGATAATGTGTAATCAGTTTAATTAAAAAAAAAAAAAAAGTTGGGTTTTCCTTTCATTCAACATGAGAGGAGCTTTAATGGGGACACATACTTACTTTTGTGTGTGCTTAGTCAGAACGAAGAGGAATGAATGACCTCCAAGTCCTTAAACAGTGTTACAGCAGATACAGTTAGAGTGACTCTTGTGTGTTCGCTGCCTGAGACAGAGGGAAGCTGCAGCCTTGGTATAGATGAACTCTCCCCTGAGCCTCCGTGGCCCCTGATTCAATCAGTGTGTCTCCATGTCCACTGTTTCCTGGCACTGATATATTACAGGGTACAAGTGGTGTGTGCTCCGTCACCGCGCGGATCAAGTTATGTCACAGCCATTTCACAGCAGCTGAAATTTTATTCAGAGGCCGTTCGGAGACATTGAGGGGTGAAGACATTAGTTTGATCTGATCCCTTTATCTGAATCTGGATTGAGGAAGGATGAAGGTCGACTGGATTTCAGAGCTTGAAACGCTGAGAGGTCAGAGGGGCTGTAACAGAAACAAAACCACAAAAGGTTTGGTATAGTAGTTTATGTGCATAACAGCAACAGCTCTTATACCTTTATGGAACAATATAGGCTAGCTTGGCTCTTTTAGCATCTAATAGCATCTAATGCTTTTAGTTCAGGGGCCACATATAGCCCAGTATGGTCTTAATGTAACTGGGTTGGACCAGTTAAATAATTACAGTGAAAAAAAAGTCAAATTAAATCATGACAATGTTTTCTTTTTGAAAAAATGCAATTTAAAGTGTAAAAAAGTGTAAAAAAAAAAAAAAAAAAAAAAAAAAAAAACCTCCAAAAGCAAACATCTGGTCATGTGTCAAACTTCAATCTACAGGTAAGTCAACCATTTTTTGTAGGATCTGGTATATTAAAATTTCTTGGTATTGTATATTATTTAAAAAAAAAAAAAAGGAAATTACCTTTCGTGCTAAGAGTAAAAGTCTTCCTGTTAGTATTCAAACAAATTTTAAGTTCAGAGAAGGGAATTATAATTTAAAGGAATAAGACACCCAAAAATGAAATTAAGTCAGTCTCGGTCACCCCCAGAGTTAGAACAGGGAAGAAAAAATGGTTAAAATCCATTGAGGCATTGTCCTGCTTTGGGAGCAGCACTTTTAGCTTTAGCTTAGCACAGTTGCTGTAAACCAAGGGTGTCAGTTAGCATGTCCTCCAATTTATTTTCTGAATATATCTTGGGAGCCGTGTGTTCAGAACGAGTACAAATCATAATGCAAAATCAAACAAGGCTATTACCTGGGCAGATATTTACTTGGAACTATATTTGGCCTCATCACAGGTAAAGCACCGCTAGATAGATGCAAAGTTCTCATGTAGCACTTGAAAACCCTCAACTTCCATAAATACACTAGCGTAGACAGTTATAGGTGCTGCTTATAAAAAAAAATTAGATGTCACTTTTTTTGGGGGACATGCGAACTGACACCCTTGGTTTATAGCAACTGAGCTAAGCTAATGCTAAAAGTGCTAGCTGCTCCAATAGCAGGACAATGCCTGGACAGATTTTAACCGTTTTTGTTTTTTTTTTCCACTGTTCTAACTCTGGGGGTGACCGAGACTGACTTAATCTCATGTTTGGGTGGCATATTCCTTTAAGGGGGATGTTTGTGTTTGAAACATGTAAAGCAAGAACAAATTTTAAATATCTCCGTGTTTCTGTAATTGGTGTCAAATTATGGAAACAACTGAATCTTGTTGTTGTTTTTTAAAAAAGCTTTAATTTGTGAAATTCTCAAGGAATGTGGAAGTACAGTGATTTCTAAGTGACTTAAGAAACTGAATGTAGATTAATTTTGGCTAATGTTTTATTTTTCTGCCACTTCAGATATGGAGTTGGAGTAAGGATGGGAGGAAGAGAAGCAGAAATAGGTTTCAGCTTCTTCCTGTTTCAGTTACAAATTGTGTTAATTGTATGTTCTTTATATGTATGTGTTTTTGTATTTAACTGAAATAAAAACAAATCATTCATTCAAACTTCAGAATATAGTTACACTCTTTATATGACTATGTTATTTATAGGCAGTACTTTTTGAGGTATACTTTATATATAGATCTAATGCATATACTGTTTTATATCAGTGTTGCAGCATTTCTATACTGTTGTAATCCAGGAACCGTGTCAATACACAAGTTACATGATCGACCGAAGGCTACATTATTGTTTGCTTTTACCTATTTCATGCTTGAAATGGGTAACTTGACACTGTTTAAAAAAAAAGACATGATTTTTGTCAGACAAAACATCTCACTGCAGTTGTGTTTCTATATACAGAATGGTGCGAAAGGCTTTGTCTTCACATACAAGAAAATACATAAAACATGTTCACAGTCATAAAAAACACACAAAATAGTGAACAAAACGGGTTCAACCACTGGCTATTCCCTGACACCCTGGCCCCCTGAAGCTTTGTTTTGTTTGTTGTACTGTATTTACTTCCCACATGTACTTACGCTGGTCCTGAAGGGCAAACCACAATGACCAATTGCAGCGACCGGAAAAGGTAGGCATCTGCCAGGACCAGGATCTGGATGCTGATTGGACAGAAGCACTGTCCCTCTTCCTGTCAGAAACACAATCCAATCACCATCCAATCACCATCTACTATTACTACTACTACTACTACTACTACTACTACTACTACTACTACTACTACTACTACTACTCTTAGTACTACTACTACTACTACTACCACCACTACTATTAGTACTACTACTACTACCACCACCACTACTATTAGTACTACTACTACTACTACTACAACTACTACTACTACTACTACTACTCTTAGTACTACTACTACTACTACTACCACTACTGCCACTACTATACTACTATGACTACTACTACTACTATTACTACTATCACTACTACCACTACTGCCACTACTATTACTACCACCACTATTACTACTACTATTACTACTGCTATTACGCCCACTACTCCCACTACTATACTACTACGACTATGACTACTACTACTACCACTTCTACTACTTCCACTCTACAGGAGTTACTGCTGGTTAAGTCCATTTAAGTATTCAGTATGAGGTAAATGACACATTCATTCACATTGTTACACACAAAAACAATGTATGGGGAAGTAATTAAATTATTTTCATTTTCATTCATTCATTATTCATTGTGAATATGTTGCTAATTTTGAGACTTTAGTCCGAAATGTCAAATGCATTTTCAGTAGTTCTTTCCCAACACTGGTTTTAGGCTCCTCCTGATTACCAAAACTCAGGAAAAATCATAGATAAGAGCAATCTAAACTTTCCATCTACTACTACTACACAGCAATATTCTAAGAGTTAATTTCCCAGTGTTTGACATAAGTGTTAAAATTAAGAGTTGAAATCACACTGCAAAGAGTGGTTTTAACTGTTGAGAAGTCTAATATGTAAGGGTGTTGGTGTCATTGGGCAGTGTTTGGTACTCAACTCCTTCAGAGTAACGGAAGCCACGCCTCTCCTAACGAATTCTC
>JAQQZY010000015.1:25208113-25220396 GCA_030068375.1 Ostorhinchus rueppellii
AATAATAATAATAATAATAATAATTAATAATAATAATAATAATAATAATAATAATAATAATAATAATAATAATAATACAGTCCTCAGGTCACAGGTGCACTGTGGTTTTGGTTTATGTATCTATTATGTCCTGATGAGTACCTTGGATGTATTTCTTGCTGTTCTGCTCCGTTCTTTGCTTATTTTTGTACATTAACTATTCATTATGTACAGTAGTCTTTTTTTCAATTACCAAGCAGGATTTATCTGACAATAACAAAGCTTGCAGCCTTTTTCATGTCACTTTTTCCCTGATCTGAGCAAAAATTCCCAAAGTTTATTAGAATATGTAGAATAGCAGCAGTTTACTAAAACTTAGCAGACTTATTTGTAAAAGCTTTCATCAGACAAGCCAAACAGGAAGGTTCCTCACTGATATAAATCACTGATGGCTGCAGTAATATCACAGTAACCCTTTAGCGTAGCTGAGGTGGAGAGGGCCTCTCTAAATCACCGTGGTAGGCAGTTTTCTGTGTTTGCTAATAGCACTTGCTGAGTAGATATTAACGTATGAAGAGCGAGTTGGTTGCAGAGAAAGGAGGGATTTGGGATCCCTGGGCAGGACCTCCATGTAGGCTTGCCCTGGACCGACCACACCTCGCTCCTCCACCCCCCAACCCCCCTTCACTCAGCTACATCTGCTCCTCATTAACACCATTATAATGAGCCATTGCACCTGAGGTAAATAAAACTCTGGTCTGGCTCTCGGTCGGCTCCCTCACCCTTACATCAACAGATCCAACACTGGCTCAGCACTGTTGTCAGAGGGGCTTCGATGGCCCCCGTCCTGTCCCCTCCCTGCCTGCCTGACCCGCCTGTTTTTTTGTTTCTCAGAGGACATTAAATGTGGTCAGCGGAGGAGCTACTGGCTACACATAAAACCCCCACAGGTTCTCCATTCACAGCTATGGCCACAAAGCGGATAATGAGTTCCATAAAACTGTCAGGAGGGAAGAATAAATGTGCATCGGATACACCAACCGTAATTCAGATGTGGCTCTAAGTAGCTGGAAGAATGATAAGAAATGGTTTTCTCTGGCATTGATCAGACTGGGCAGAAATATTAATGTGTTAAAAAGATGGTAGGAAGTAAGTCCGCACCTTGGGAATGGCCGTGGCCTCCGGTGGTCTGGACTCCGGCCAAAGTCCAGCTCTCATTAATGCAAGGAGGTTAAATGCTCTTTCAACATCCAGGTAACATTGTTTTGAACATAATGATATTTCCCCCTCGCTTTCACTTGGACCAGGGCTGCAATTGTTTATTTTCTGCAAATGATTCATGTTTAGCAAAGGCTGATGTCTGCAGCAGCTGCTTCTGCAAAAAAAAAAACGAAAAAAAAAAAAAAAACACTGTGTATTCTGGAGACAGATTAAATATGCTCCCGCTGAAAAATTCAACTGTTCATTCTCACTTTATGGTCCAGTCATTAGTCCTGATATTTGCTTAAATACATTAAGACTTAGATAAATGGCATTTAGAGTTCTGCACAATTTTATTATTCTAACATTACCATAAATATGACATCCAAATAAAAATCCCCCCAAATCTGATTTAGTTGGATGTGAAGCACTAGGCAACTTTGAACAACGCTGTTTTGACAAATGAACATGACATGCAGGGGGAAAATAATTTGACAGGTGACAAATGTTGAGCAGTGATACAATCTGAAAAGCAGGCCACCTGAAATATGACTCACTCTATTAAAATCATTCATGGAGGATATTGAATAGTTCTTTAAAGACTTCAAATATCTGATAAGATTTATTTTCATTTGATTAAATGTTTTTATGATTATTGCATTTACACAAAGCAGCAGACTGGCATGCAGCTCACATGCACAGCTCGCATTTATTTGCCGTATTGTATGTTTGTGAGTTCAAATTCATCTTTTGAATCATGGGATATTAATTAAACAACATCATAAATCAAGCGCCGTGTACCGTAGCAGACAAGACAATATGCTGTCACCTCTGCATTTATGCAAAAATGTTCTGATTAAACTCAACACATACAAATGAAAGCTAGTGTTTCCTGCAGGTTAATCTGCTTTTTATTGCAAGCGTGCATTTCAGCTGTTTGATTTCATTTATGTCCCGAAATACACTGAAATAAAATATAGGAGGCGGTTTAGGTCATTGCAAAGCATGTTTTTGTTTCAGCACTCTAATTAATAGAGTTTCCTGCAGCTGCTGCTTGTCCACAGCAGCAGTGGGATTTCAGCCGACCTGCAGACCAACAGACAAACCTGTGGCAGAGGAAATGTGCAGATGAAAAACACCACACCGACAGCATAGAGGGATGAACACAGAGATAATAATATAACATGTCGTGTATGTTCTTCCTTTAACTGTAGATCACTGGTGCATGTCTAGTTTTGTATTCTGAACCAGGGTGTTGTAGAGAGGTAAAAGTAGGACTAAAGAGCCAAGAATTGAAGGTTTGTTTTTGTAACTAATGTTAAAAAATGAAACGTGGCTCTTGTTTGAGAGGTTTAATTTTCCATCCAGCAAAAATAGAGAAGGTTTGCACAAATAGCACTAAATATTTTAGTCAGTCTCATATTTTCCCAGTCAGTCAGTTAGAACAACAGGCTCTCTTTCCCAAGTTTGACAAGCTGGTAAGTCTGACTTGGATATGGTTCGAAAGATTGACTAAAATTAAAAAGATGCAGAGAAAATGCAACTATAAACACTGGTTTTACCTTCTGTCGAACCCCAACCCAAGTCCACAAACTTACCATATCCATCCTCAAACACCTCATTGTTTTTTTTTTTTCCCTCTTTACCAATGTTACATGTCCTGTCACGCCAATTTCTGAAGTCTAAGGAAGTTACACTGAATTCTATTAACTCATGAAAACCCAGTTCTACTTCAAAATTAATTTTACACTCAATTTAACCTTTTTTGAGTGATTTATCACTGTGTATTGTGATATTTTCCTCTGTATTTTGCATTGTTTTTTGTGAAAATTAGGTAATTTTCTATATGTAATTTACTTATTATGTAGATGCTCATAAAAGCTCAGAATAAAGTTGAATTGCTATATCAGAAACAGAAAAAACTATATATACACTGGTATTTGTCAGACTCCACTGGATTTACTGGTGTTGTAGAACAGGGCTGCCCAACCCTGGTCCACTTGAGCTACTATCCTGCAGGTTTTAGATGTGTCCCTCTTCCAAAACACCTGATTCAAATGATGAGGCTATCATCAAGCTCTGCAGAAGCCTGATAACGACCGTCAGGTGTGCTGGAAGAGGGAAACATCTAAAACATGGAGGATAGTAGCTCAAGAGGACCAGGGTTGGGCACCCCTGTTGTAGAAGATGACGGTGTTTCCACATTCACTACAGATTGCTGTTGTTGTTCACTTTGTCTTATTTTTTACTTTAATGTATATTGATTTTGTGTTGCCTTCAAGGATGTATGTATGTATGTATGTATTTATTTATTTACTTTTCTTTTATGTCAGTATGGATTTGTGTGTGTAGGAACCTAAAGGCTAGACTGTTATGTGGTGAAGGGGTGCAATTAAATAAGTAATACTTCTTCCCACTCCTTTTCGAATGTGCAAATAAAGTCCTGTCTGTATGTGTCATGTTTTTATGTGTATGCATATCTTTTTCCATGTTTTCTTGCAATCTGTTTTTATTAGGATTACTTTTGTTTTGTTGCATATTTGAAATTAACTAAACTGAACTGAACTGAGCTTCTGAACGTCCAAATGAATCATATCTAATGACTCTGAAAAGATGACAAACTGTATTTTACCTGAATTACTTTATAATTTGGTTGCTAGTTATCTGGGTCTTATTGGTTTAAGACCAGTATTGTGCGTAATGAGTTTCAAAGTAACGCGCTACAGTAATGTAACTACTTTATTTGGGTAAAAAGTAATGTCACATGTTACTACTGAAAATTTGGTATTGAAATGTGGCTCCTTTTTCAATTCGGCACAATGTTACTTTTCTTAGGGACAGATTTGACCAATGTCACCTACAATTTTTTCCTCAAATTTTTTTGATGCCCTTAGAATTATGTGCATGCTCCAAATGGGCATGTGCAAACGCATTCTTGTGTGAAACAGTTGCGTCTGTGGGCTCTCATTTCACCTTGTTTCATTAGATAACTAAACAAGAGTTGGACAATAAGTGATAAGCCCTTATGTATTTTGTGTTCACCTATATACCCATAAGATGTAGCGACGCTATGCTAGTTCATAGGTTAACACTTGTTAGTTTAGGTGTTAATATTAGGAGGTCGTGGATGAAGAAGCAACACAAAGAGGGCAAAACTCCACAGGAAGAATCTTTATTTAACGTCCACTGCGCTCACTACTTCCAAATTCCCCTCATCTCATCACCTTTTCTCCTTCTCCGTATCCTTCCGCCAATCCATTAAAATAGTCCCAGTTACATTAAACAAATCAAAGCAAAAATAAATCATCTTACAATATTGTTTGATAGGGCTTAGTGGTGGTGTTAAAGCCTATAGAGGTCCAATGTTTTCTTGTTAAGTACTCTGTTTGTGGCATTTTTTATAACACAGAGCACAAAAGAAATACCTGTTGTGTCCTGTGTAGTAGAACTTTTTGTAGCCCTACACATTTAGGAACAAATTTGTGGTAAAAGTAACGTATAATGTGAAAAGTTACTTTCCATAGAGGGCAACTAAGTAAAGTAATGGATTACTCTTTAAATAAGTAACAAGCAAAAGTTACTTTTTCAATGCAATTTCCCCAAAATTGCTTAAGACTGCACTTTTAGGCTGGTGTTATGGAATATGCAGGGCATTGGATTGTTTGGTATTCATATGATCTGATAACACAGAGGCTGCAACAGCTTCAAACAACAGCAAAGATAAAGATAATTCAACCTTCAATGTGATGATTCATGTGTGGGTTCATGCGTGAGAGACATGGATCAAAAAGGGAAGGGGGCCCGCAGAAGTTTTTTGCTACACTCCTGGTTATGAAAAACATTTTGGAGTGGAGTCAGAAGTGGACCGTGAATCAAGAACACTCTCTTCTGTTACAAGAAAAAAAAACCAAAAAAAAACCCCCAAATGCCATGGCTAAAATACTTCAAACAAAAATAAAGAAACGACTATGTAAAAGTGCAAAACTGCTTTATATCAAACTGTTTGGGATATTTCATGTGACAGTTTTGTATATTTCCATTGTAATGCATGTTAAGGTTTCAGATGCCTGCCGATTTGCACATGCTTGAAAACATATCGTCTGTGATTCATGACTTCATGGGTTGGGTTTGGTTCAACATACTCTCTCGCTATAATTCTCAGACTTTCCGTTCCAGTGCAAACACAGATGTCATGCATACTGAGGGTCAGATGCTTTTATTTTTTTGCATGTTAAGAACCAGTAGATACTCCCAAGTTTGGTCAGATTTAACAACACACTATGTCTTCTGTACAGCCCTGTACTATTTATTGCATTTGCTATCTGTAAATATTGAGGGAAAAAAAGTGTTTAGTAGAGGGAAAGATTACAACTCCCCTGTTTTCAAAGGGAGCTTTTAACCACAACTTTCATGACATTTTCTCAAAACTTGAAACTTCTTGTTCTTGTCATGTTCAATACGACATACTTTAAACACATAATGTCTGCCACTAGGGGTCTCTCAATCAAACCAGTGACAGAAGAGGATGTTGTGAAGAAGAATGGCCTCATGGGAGATATTGTTTTCCTGACCATTGCAGAAACCATGCAGTGTTCCTCATATTACATTTTGTGGTGTGTATTCACATTATGTTGGTTAACAAAACAGCTATGAGTAAAGTTAGACATCAGAAATAGAAACATGGCTTGACACCATGGACAGAAAACTAAACTACAGATTTTTTGCCCACAAAATATGTAAAAAAAAAAAAAAAAACTAAAAAAAAAAAAACAAAGGCAATTTTTTTTTACAATTTAATGCAGAAATGTGTTAAGTTTTATGTGGGTGTATCATAATAATGATAAACAGCTGATTAATGTATGAAAATTCTAAGTCAAACAACTAGATTATTGATATAATATTTTATGTTTTCATGTGTTTTTACGTCATGTATTATATTTTTAACACTTCCCTCTTTTTCCTCCTTTCTTACGATCCTCCTCTGTTGCCTGTGAAAGAAATGCTGACATAGAAACATGCATATTTGCATGTTAGATTAAAGCCGTTTTTATTTGCTTACTTGTTAATTATTGGCTTAAGCAATTTCTGGATTTAAAAGGGGTCAGTAAAAGTGATCATGCACTTTTTACAGGCAAGGACTTTATAGCATATGAAATGTGTTTGTGTCTGTCTTCATGGGCTTGCCTCTGCATCCTGCTTTAATGTGGGTAAAAATAACTAAACTCATACAAACATTTTGATTGGTTACATATGTTCATCCCCTAATTATCTTTTATGCATTGGTCTTCTTTATTGTTTTTGTTTTTTAGAGGCCGGTGATTTACTGTTCATGAATTTATGCAACAGGGGAAAGCAGCCAGAGCTGGAGGCCATAACTCATAGGCCAAAAGTCGGCCTTATTTACATTGTACACAATGCAAACCTTATTTCTCATTTTGTTTTAAGCCTGGTCTGTGAATCTTCATGAGGCCAGCGATCGGCTTCATGCTGTACAAGCAACAAACATCCATAGTACTGTATCTATTTTCCAGGCTCCTGTGTTAAATAAAACATATGATACACATTTTATATAGTAAAGATCAACTGTGATTTTCTATTTATAGCCACCATGAAATATTCACTAAAATAAAAGTTTAAATGATGATTTTGGCTAACAGTTTGACCTCTGGATCATCATCAATTAGCACTCTGCATTAAGTGATATAATTGAATCATTCTGGTTTTATTACTGTTGTCTTGTCAGTATTTCACTGGGGTTGGCTCTGCAGAGTGCACAGTACAGTAAAGACACTTTTCTGAGGTTAATGGATAAGCTTAAGGTCTCTCTCACCCAAATGTTATTTTTATGGCGACTTTGGCAGGGAGCCTTTTGTTTCATTAGACTGCGTCTTTATCATTTATGCATTGATGGGAACACAAGGTTTTGGGGTTAGAGACACTTCTTCTCTAAATGGTATTTCATTCATTCAGCCACAGGGCAGGGCTAATGGAATCTGCTGATCCCTACTGTTTTAAATGACTTCAGAAAAAAGAAGACAGCAACCCAAATTCAGTGGGAGATTCCGGGCATGTATATTGCCAGAAGTTATACATTAAATATTTTATATTCAAAATATTTGATGGCTATCAATATTACTTCATAAAGGCTTTCATAGATCTATAAAAGTAGCTTTTAAGTTTGTTTGCATTTTCATCTGCAATGAATTCTCAGTTTCCACAGGCTATGAAAGAGAGCTGTGGATGTGTTACGTATTTTATATTGATTGGGTGGGCTTATTTAATTCAATTGCTGCATATCCTTACTTGGAGGGGCAGTGAAAATCGTTTGAGAATCAATGGGCGGAAGCAAGCAAGACAAAAATAATTGACTGTTTTCAAACTCCTGCAGGCAGCAGAATAACTAACCAAAACAGCTCCCAGGGATGTCTGAAATTGGTTTTGTAAATCCTTCACATCCACATATCCAAACCAAGAAAAATGGTAATATAGAAATCCATTTCAAACTCTACAGTGCGCATGAAGTTTATTTTCAGTTTTTATGTTCTTCCTTTACTCTCATGCTGAATTACAGTGGTATGCTAATAGTCAGTGAGGTCTGCCTCAGTCGGAGCAGGGTGTGTGGTTTTATCTTAACTGTTTCAGGGTGTACGATCCAGATATGTTGAGGTGGAGCTCTTCCCCACGGAGCTGCCTCCCTGGGTGCCTGGAGGTCCACTTCCAATCTATTTGCTGTAATTGCCGTCAGAGTGTACACCTTGGAGTCCTCTAATTCCCTCTTTTATTTCAGCCACCATGAGGGAGACCATCTGTCCTCCTGCCTGCACTTCCCCCACCCTTTGGCGTCAGGTCTCTCCCAGTCTGCACAAAATCACACACACACACACAAGAGTACGGATACAAACACAGCACGCCTAGATTTTTGTCTGAGACACGGTGGGCTTCGATACATCACACCTTCTTCCAGCCAGAGTCACATGACTGCAGCAAAGGACATGAGTGCGGCTTTATGAGGTGTTAGTGAGGATGACCACGATGCTGCTGCCACATGAAAGTTAAAGGATAATGAAAGTAAAGTAGCACAGTTTCCCATCTGCAGGCTTTTTTTTTTTTTTTTAATTCATTCACCTCAACCTAAAACAATTTACGCCACATGCACACACACATTCTCCCACAGACCCTCACACTGGGCTTCATTTCTGTGCATAAGGTGGCCTTCTTTCCCTTTAAGATTTAGGTTATATTATTGCTACCTGCTACATTTCCCAAGTCTCACCCCCTGGGAGTGCACGCTCAAGCTGTTGTTTCGGTTACCATTGCCTTGCCTTCTCTCCTGAGGTGGTCACGTTTTAATTTTAGAGACTACAGCTTTGTTCCACGCCACTGATGACAGCCAGGGCTCGACCCCGGCGTCGTGGCAGGACAGGTGCTTTGCAGGTGCACACCTTTACTTCAGCTTTTATGCCTGGCTTTTGTCCACGGGTTCTCCAAAGCCTCGACTGCAACAGATCATCAACAAAAAAATGCATCAGTTCTATTAAATCAATTAAAAACAATTATAGAAAGACTGGGCTGTAAATGCTGCATAAACAAACAAAAAAACAGCCATAACATGAAGAGACAGTAGCTCCTCAAAACCCAATAATAACTGACATTTTCTGCATCTATCTCACTGCATCTGTGCTCTCTCACTGCGTCTTTGTTTGTGGTTTTCTCGACTGCAGCCACAGTGTCTGGGGCGCAACTGATTTAAATACCATCCCATCTCATTAACATGCACAGATAGAGCTGCGAGGGCCAATTACATTCATCTTGTCATGTGGCTGGGCTTCCAAGTCGTTAATATTTTATGGCAACACGCTCCCCCAGCCGCAGCAGCAACACACCAGTGCTCTTACATTATTCCACAGCTCAGGACACGAGATCAGAAACATCCCCCTGAATACACACTCTTCTAGGTCATGACAATATAAGCATGAAAAATGAGCAGAGGGGGAAACTGGTGGAAATCCAAGTATAGATATGTCACTTTTATGATAACTGATTATTACCAGTCAACAAAACCTTTAAAAATTACTGCATTGAATGAACATGTAAATATTTTTTTGCTTGTTTTGACACCGCTGGCAGTAAAACTGATGAGTAAAAACTTAAAAATTAAGCAGTTTCCTCTGTGTTTTTCTGTATTTTTTTTGGGTTCAACAGAGTCTGAGCCTAAAGAGACATTCATTCATTCATTTTCTGGGGTAGTGCTGGAGCCTATCCCAGCTATTTATGAGCGAAGGTGGGGTACACCCTGGACAAGTCGCCAGTTCATTGCTGGGCTGACATATAAACAAACAACCAATCACTCTCACATTGACACCTATGGGCAATTAACGTATCAGTTAGGGCTGTGCAATTAATCGAATTTTGGTCACGATTTCAATTTTGTTGTCAAATGACCTCAAAACTCATATAATCGAGTCGAAATGATTTATTTTCCGTTTTTCTTTATACAATTTCTGAGAGAGCGCATCCGCAATACATTCCATTCCATTGCAAAACAGCTGTAAAGTACATATTTGTAGCTAAAATGTATTTTCAATTTGAATGTTTTGCATAAAGAATCAATAACAAAGTTTTTTTTGAGTGAGAGAAATGCTGAATAAATGCATTGTGCAACTCAAAATTAATCGTTTGAATAATCGTGATTTCAATATTGAGCAAAAATAATCGTGATATTAATTTTTTCCATAATCGAGCAGCCCAACTATCAGTGCATGTCTTTGGATGGTGGGAGTATCCAGAGAGAACCCATGCAAACATGCAGACGCCACATGGAAAGGTCCCTGGTTGGAATCAAACCCAGGACCTTCTTGCTGCGAGATGACAGTGCTAACCACCGCGTCACCTCCTAAAGAGACATTCCATCCAAATCTTACCCAAATTTCATAGTTTTTGACAATATCAAGGGCAATATTTTACTTTCTGTCATGATTTTATCCGTTGTTGTTATTACATCTGTAATGACTCAGTGGGTGTGGGTGCAAGGATGTTACCACACACTAGCATTCCTTTTACATAGAGTATTTAAATTGTGTTACAGCTGTTCTCCACATGTGATAATTGTGCATGTGACATAATAAGTATCATCATATAAACAATGCATAAACCCATAATGAAATCATTAGGTGGTAATGAAAACACATAAGTGTAATTAAGTATCATGCCACCCTGCAAGTTAGTACATTTGTGTATTAGTGAAAACATTCTAGCACCTTTTTTGGAATTACCTGACATCATAACTGTGTAGAGCACAGGAGTCAAACATGTGGCCTGGGGACCAAATCCGGCCCGCCAAAGGGTCCAGTTTGCCCCTTGGGATGAATTTGTGAAATGCAAAAATTTAATTACAATATGAACAATCCTTTTGGTTCAGGTTCCACATTCAGACCAATTCAATCTCAAATAGGTAGGACCAGTAAAATACTAACATAATTACATAGAAAGAATGACAACTCAAATTTTTCTCTTTGTAAATGTAAATATTTTCATGTATTATCACTAAAACAAAGTATCATTTCGCAAAAAAATGTGAATAACCTGAAGAAACATTAACAACTTGAAATGTTTTGAGAGATGTAAGCATAATTTTACCAATATTCTTCCTGTTATTAAATGTTTTGTGTATTTCTAGAGCCACGGTGACCTATAAGTTATAATGTACATGTGTAAATGATAAACTCAGACATAACATTGAAACAATTACACTTATTTTTTATTTGATCATGTTATTCACATTGTTTGAAAGTAAAATTTGTACAGTAGATACAAACATTTTCATAATATTTTTTTTTTCCGCTCTAAAACATGGAGAAAAGTTTGGAGTTGACATTATTTATATATTATTATGTGATTATTTTTAATGGTTCGTCCCACTTCAGATCAAATTTAGCTGACCATGGCCCCTGAACTAAAATGAGTTTGACACCCCTGGTTTAGAGTTTGTCCTTCCAAAACCATGGAGTCTTTGTGAAGATAAACATTTATAAGAAACGGTTAGCTCATCTTTTACATATTAAGGGGATTTGTTGAAATGAAGAAGAATATGAATCATACTGCGTGACAAATTACCCGTGTGATGATGTGATATGCAGTCAGTATGAGCAAAGATCCCCCAAGAAGGTTTTCAGCACTTTGTTCAGTGTTTGCTTTAAGGACTCTGGTCTGCTTTAAAAGAATCAAAGTAATTGGAGACCAATTGTAGAATCTTGTTTAGTCATTAATTTCCTGACTGGATTAGTGTTCAAGCCTTAGATGTCTTCTTGAAGCAATTAGGAATACCACTAATAAATCACCCAGTCATAGATACAAAGAAAAGAGGTAGAAAACCAGTATAGTGAAAAACACTTTCTTCTTTTTTCTGTCCTTTTTCACAGATGCACTCAAATGAAATATTCTTTCAACACCCGCTGCAGCTTTTGTTATGTGCTTGATGAATTGAGCTAAATCCACATACAATAATCCAAGAGGAATCTGTGACTGGGTTCCTGTTATTCCTTTAATGACTTCTCTAATGAAAGTGACCAGTCTTCAGAACGCTGGCTACAGCTTTGTGCCTCTGCTGTACAGAGCGGGGATGGCCGGAGGAGACAAGCTCAACACAATTGTGACTGGTAACAGCAGCCGACGCTGACTTGCCTTCTGGCTCTGTGGCGATACGCACAAAGATTGATGTGTGTTCCTGACAAATAGCCTGGATGGCCATTTATAGGGAGAGATGCTGCTTGGCAATGTGAGGGGAAGAGTCACTTAGCAGAACAATTTCCTCACACAGCATGGTCCTTTTGCTTCATCTTGCCAGCAGAAATGATATTCAGAGAAACTGCCTGGCTCTGAAACGACAGTTTTTTTACCTCATTGCATCACAGACTGATACATAAAATGTATATACATCGAGAAATAGAAGTAATGTGTATATTAATCTCTCAAATTAAAAGAAACCTCTTTAATGCATACATATTCATACAACAGTTGTATCCCTTACATATTGTTGTTGTTATTATTATTATTATTATTATTATTATTATTATTATTATTATTATTATTATTATTATTATTATTA
>JAQQZY010000015.1:25247230-25262278 GCA_030068375.1 Ostorhinchus rueppellii
ACTACTACTACTACTACTACTACTAATAATAATAATAATAATAATAATAATAATAATAATAATAATAATAATAATGACACATTTGTCCTGTTTTACAGAAGTTTGTGTTAAATTACATTAAATATTGAAAATAAACTGTACAATCATTGTAAGCAAGCAAAACAAATATAATATTACCCAAACCTCATAATCCCTGTTTAGCTGTAAAATCAGCCAGTTCCATCCCACCTAAGAAACCTTTCTCAGATGCTTTTTGCTGTTTGTGGGTGTGTTTATCACATTGCTATAATCAGCATTTAAACCCTCACAACCAATCTTCCATAATGTGCATTAGCAGCAGCTCAATCTTGTATTCCTCCTTCAAACCACTAGGGGGTAAAGCTCCCCACAGTAGATGACTGCTGATGTATGCAGCAGGTCTAGCTGCAACTAACCCTGATCCCCCAGACCAGACCTCCCTGTGCTCTGTTATCCACCGGTCTAAATGAACCAGTCCACCTCCGCTTGATTATCATGATGTAAGGCTCTCCTAATTGGATTCTCCACAGAGTAAGGACTTGTTATTGTAATGCGTTATCTATTTTCTAGATTTCTCCTGCAGCATCTGGGAGATGTTGTCATTCCAATGATAAACACCATTTTCACTTGAGCCTTTATTACTAGACACCGTGTGCTAGAAATGGAGATAAATGAGTGTGAATCCCCGAGCTCTGATATGCTACTATAAGCTTTCACCTCCTGTATACCCCAACACTCGCCTCCACATGGGGGATGCACCAGCTAACAAATGACCAGCAGGATTACGCACTTTGAGCAAGAGGGAAAATTGTTTTGTAACCACACGTTGAGGAAACGCTCTTCAAGAAAAATACATTTACTGTTTGACTGTTTGGCCTCCCTAATCCTTATCTAAACCTTGGATGGATTGCATAGTGAAACTACCTCTGTCCATGCACAGTATGTTTCTTTACTCATCTATTATATTATGCTCAAACGCTTGCTGTTTTGGCTCCCTGACATACATATGAAAGAGGATATTCATCTTGAAGTCCAATAATATGATGAACTCATGGTCTCTAAGCTTTTTAGCTGCTACAGTTTTGAGCGGACATCGATGCAGTACAAGAGATATGAGGAAACAGTGTAACATAAGGTCACATTGGGTAACCTTCAGTGTGAGTGATTGTATTTGAATAAGCTACACATCTGTTTTTGTAGGCTGGAGTGTCAGAATAACATTCACTAATGTCCTGGTGTGACTCCTGACCCAGTACCCTCCTGACTCAAAACTCTCATGCATTTGACATTTGACAGCAACATAGCAAACTGCCTTCCTGCATGCAAAATGACTGTCCACTGCCACAATGAAAATAATCTTTTTACATCGCAAGTCATATCGGAATCTAATAAGAGCATCAATTTTTGGTCCACCTTAACCTAGTGGTGAACTCTATAGTTAATACGCAGCGCTTATTATTTTACCATCAATCAACAGCGCGGCAGGCAGGGTGCTCTCTCACCTCACAGCACTGCCTTGCAATCTAATTGTGCCCGAGCCTCATCAGTTTCCAGAACAATCAATTCCTCCTCTAGCTGGATGCAGGCAGCCGTGCCCCGGACCACTACACAGACTTTAATATGAGCTCCGTCGTCCAGGCCTCCTAACCAGAGAGCCAGGAGGCAGCTTTAGCCGGGCTTGACGGGGCCCTGGCTCCAAACCTGTGTTCCATCATCGTTTTTTTGTGGTATCTCTCCTGACAGGCCGAGTCTCTCCATGAAGCTTTGAAAATCAAGATGTGGCGAGAATGTGATGAGACCCTTGAGGAAGTGGCTGAACTTTTGAACCAGCATGTGGGGACAGTCGGGGCTACACAGACAATATTAAGTGGCCTACTGCCTCAGAGCTGTCACTAATGGGGTAAACATTGACATACGAGCGCAGTCTCAAACAACCATTCATCTGAGCAACTTTGCTAACCTTGAGAGGATGCTGAAGCAACATCCTCCTGTCTGTGACTATTCAAAAAACAAATAGAGAATAGATTATTTTTACAAACACATCTCCAAGAGAAATCATGCTTGACAAAGATGCATGGGCCCTGAAACCACATACTGTGCTCCTCTCACCAAAGCTGCAGTGTAAAAGTTATAAGTGTATTATGATATTGTATTTATTACAGTACAATAAGTGCACACCTGTCTAATATAAAACTCATTTGTATTTCAATAACAAACCCTCCTGTTTTTTATGGATGTGCTTGTCAAGAAAAAGGTTTATATTCATTTATTTTGCTAATTCATGCAAGAATCTCACTATAATGACACTAGATGTAATGAAATAACCCTGTGATGTGTATCAGAACCTTAAATGTTGCCTGTGGGTTTTTGGCTTTCACTGTGCAGTAAACCTATTTGTTATACATATGTCATTGCTGAAGATGAAGACATATGGCTCTTTTAAAGCTGCTAACAATACCAATCAATAATCATGAATGTCTCAGTATTGTCATATTTCATAAATCAGTTCCATTGTTTCGGGATGACAGTGATCATTCTCTACAGAGTCACAGCATGGAGGCATGCAAATAATCCTCATCTTGATCACAGTTGTCTGAACTGACCACACTGAAGCTGCCACCCTCTCATTACATGACACATGATAAACTAAATAGAAATGCATCCGCTCCTGTGTTTTAGATTTAAGGACATGCGCCACTGCAAAAGTGAATTTCGATGGTAAAATAATACTCTCTACATGTGGCAGGAGTGAAGAGTCTCACACTGAGATTAAGACACATTTCAGATTTACATCCGACTTTGAAACATTCTTGACCTGTTCTGCTCATCACCTTTGTCCCTTCTGGTTAACCTAACACCACTCCAACATCCCATAAGTGATTTTTTCATTCAGGCCTTTTAGACCAACTTGTCTGCATGTCTAGGAGTTACTATTTAGCAGTAGATTTATGTTTAAGAGCACAGCGGGATAACCTGCTTGGCAAACTGTGCTGGTTCCCGGCCAAAGCTATCTGTAAGGCACACTGTGAATCAGAGGAGGGGACTGAGAGGGAAAACAAGCCAGAAAAAATGTCATGTTGTCACAAAGCATGTATTTTTTTGTACTACATGTAGGAAATGCTCATATGGACACATACTGGCCCCTGCACTGCATGAAAGCCAGGCTTCCTCTCAAATACAGTAGGTGATGATAGACAAAAGTAAAATGAATAGGCTTGTCTGAAACTCACAACACCTCACGGACACATTCATACACCAAAAATAACAGAGAGGCTCTTCCTCGT
This sequence comes from Ostorhinchus rueppellii, assembly GCA_030068375.1. Taxonomy (NCBI): domain Eukaryota; kingdom Metazoa; phylum Chordata; class Actinopteri; order Kurtiformes; family Apogonidae; genus Ostorhinchus; species Ostorhinchus rueppellii. Next base: position 25,250,533 of record JAQQZY010000015.1, read on the forward strand.
GTTGCTACACAAAGCACAATTGAGAGTAATGTGTGCTGCAGTCAGGCAAAGGTTGAAGTACGTGGGAAAAAGCACAGGCGCATAACTGCCGAAAGGCATTCAGCAGGAGTACTATCTGTCACTGGACTTTTTGCAGGGCTGTGACAGAGCAGCTAAAAATGACAATATAATAGCTGGGATGACATTTTGTTTAAAAACGTGATGACAGAATGATCCCATGTCTCAGTAACTGTAGCTGCTGCCGGGCCAGGAGTCAGCCATTATTCTCTACTTAGCCACTGTCTGTCTTGGTGGTCAGCATGAGTGCTGCTTGTAATGGGCTATGATGACTTTGTATGACATATGATAGGATCTCCCATGTCAGCCCATGTCATGCAAATATTTATGTCAAGTAGGAGCACTTCAGAGTACAGGCACATGCTCTGATAGATGTGAATCCCCTGTTGGCGTTGGAATGAGAGAATATTTCTGTGGCAGCGGCCTACTTCCTGTCCCACTCCCCATGCTCGGCCACCAGCACCGTGCCAGGGCACTGCCCCCTCTTCCTCTGAGAGATCCTGTGATTGAGAGCACTGAACATGGTGTTTACTTTGGCTGCACCTCAGAGAGAAGCAGATGGAGGCAGAGAGCAGCAGATGAGGCCAGAAAAAGACAGATAAAAGACAGAGGGATGGAAGAGGACGCAGACAGACGTGCAGACAGCACCGATCTCAACATCTCATTTCTCAACAGGCAACTATAACTGTCTTCTCACCACATATTTATGCCTTGATGTTGTTGCATCCTTATTCAAACAGCAGGCAAGTGGCCAAACACATTATCAGACATAATATGATATAACAGCATCACACTCACTGTAGGATTGTGGGACTGTGTGAGTCAGCTTTATTTATTCACCGTTGTAAACAGCGTTTAAAGGGATTAATGTGAAGTGTAAGCGCTGATAAATACTAGTTGTGTCACCCCGTAGTGAGGGAGTGGTCTAAGTGGTGAACTCTCTCTTTCATCCTCTTCCATTGCCTGTGGCTTTCTCGAGCGTCAACATTCTTCCACTTATCTTTATAGCCATTAGCGCTGTCAGCCTCCCTGCGTCTCTGCTCAGGCTCACTGTGAAGCCCTCGCTGAAATTCCATGAATATCAGTTGACAAGCAGTTGCCTTAAACGTAAGTTGCAAACAAATTGAGTTATTTGTGTTTCTTAAGGAGTAAACAAGGCAGAACATGGGACTGGAGAGAGGGGTGTGTTGGTTTTTGGTTACAACCCGGTTTAAGTGTAAAGTAAAGTGCTCTCAGTTTGGTCAGTGGAAGGTGATGGTGCTGGGATGTTTCTAATGATTATGTATGTTGTACAGGTGGATATTATGGGTGAATCTAGTTCAAGTGTTGTAGTGCAGAACAATAGCCCTGTGATATCTAATAATGGTTTGTATATGACAGGTGGGTGCAACTTATTTGAATGACAGAAAAGTTTAACTAAATATTGAACTATGGTTTCCAAAATGGCCATAAAAATCAACAAATTTCTAACACTGATATATCCAAAAAAAATACAAAAATATATGCAGAGTTTTATCATTACTATAAGGTTTATTAGACATACACAGAAAAGCTGAAAATAACAGATGCAGTCTTCATAGTGAATATTCATTTGCATACCTATTCCTAGAAAAATTATTATGGAACTGAAAAGCTGAAATAAGGGCTTTTGAAATAGATTATGTTAATTTATACTCACTGTTGCTAAGACAATATCTTTGCATCATTAATATTTTGCAAAATAATTCTGCCAAAAATAAATAGCAATTTAAACATCTACTTGACCATGCAAACAATACTGTACCAAGATATTTTTTTTTAAATTAAGTGCTCATTAAACACATTATATTTAGCTTAAATCAGATAATAAACAACTAAATTAATAAAGTGGATTGACAGACCTTCTATGACTTATATTTACTTTTGTATTAAGTAAGATGCAAGAAAAATATGATTTGTCCTCTACTTTATATTACTTGTGATTATGATTCTATTATTTTCTTGTTTTAATTGTGCATTACTATGTGCTGCACAAAAAATAATAATAACAAAATGAAATAAATACAAAAAATTTGATTATTATGAATCATAATAAATCATAAATCAGCTTGTTGATGCAGTTTGTATCAGGTAGGCTTTAAACATGGGAGGGCAGATTAACCCCCCCTGTTTTTAGTTTTGGACTATACTGGTGGTGTCCTATAGGGGGAGTCTGGCATCACCTCTGTGTATCAGGAGGAGACACACATACTCAGACACACACTGTGCAGAGGACCACACACTGATGGAATGTGCAATCCTGTCACCAGCTTGTAATTACAAACTTCAACCAGCAAAATCCAACCATCTGAGGTCAAAAAGGGAGAAAATGTTCTTCAGTTTCTGCCTGCATGACGTCACTCCCACCTTGGTCTGTTGAAATCAATGGAAAGTGGCACGTGGCCCTTTTATTTAACACTCTATTGTGAGGCTTAGCAGCCATTTAAGTCCAATTAGAATGAGGAGAGCAACTTGTCTTAGACTTCACCCTCTTAACCCAGCAGCCTTGAGCTATTGTTGATAGTCTAATCCCTTGGTGTAATAGAATTTGGGACAGACAACAGGGGGATTTAGCTAATCCCCCATTAAGGACCTTTGTAATCCTCTTGAAAATCATTGTATATACACCAGGTCAAACACTGTAATAACAGCAAAGGTCAAAGGGATTAACCCGACAGAAAATGATCCGATGGTGCTTCAGACAAAGAAAAAAAGTACAGTGTCTTCATAGGTGATTTTCAGCTCCGTTGCGTGTAAAACGTCTTCATATTTTTCTAATAATAAAATAACGCAGCTACAGTTTACACATTTTATTTGTTCTATTACCACATTCATATTGTACATAAACTAATACATTTGTGTTAATGGACTTGGAGATTTCTCATGAAAACAAAGCTCAGCTCAAACAGAGATAGTTTATTTAGGCATAATTTGCATAATTACACTTGCTTGTTTTTTTTCTTTAATGGTATTTTTTTTCTCATAGTGTACTATTTGTGGAGTAATCATTTTATTATCATTGCCATTATTTTTTAATTCCAGTAATCTAATTCCCGGCGCAGTCCCTGTGCGTTCCTCTTTGGATGGAAATTATATATGCTCCATATGCTTTCTGCTACCGATGTCAAGGCAGAGTGATTAGGTGGAAGTGGAGTTTATGTAAGCAATGGTGAGCACAAATCGGCCCCAGATCTCCCCACAAGATGCTCACACTCACTAGGCTTGCAGCACGTTGCATGAGGTATTGAGATATGTGATATTAAGTAGGAAGCCATAAAACCTTGTCTGCGCCCATGTGGTTGACTACAAGTAATAGGGAACAGTCAAATATATATTCAAGTTTTCAATGAAAGCCTGTTGAAAGTGTAATGATGTTAAAGTGCTGTCAAGGGAGTCACTGCCTGATGTTTTATTGGCTGTTTATTTTATTGGAGGACTAGCCATGAATCTAGGTAGCCTTCAGTGCTATTGCCACAGTGTGGTCGAGCCCCTCAGCCTGCATGAGAGATTTTATTAGCTAAACATTTGTTTCTTCATACTAAAAGCACCAAGGACTATGTGTTTCCAGTTCAATGGTGAAAATAGCAAACAGATGTGTGTGCAGTGTGCAGTCTGCAGCCTCCTCCATACATTAGTGTATTGCATGAGTTGTGTTTTTATAATATTTTGCCTAAAATGTAAAAGTGAAGGAGATTCAAAAAGCTCTATCGTCCATCTTTATTGTTTAGGGACAAAACATACATAAAATACTCAGATATGTATAGATTAAAACACAAATAACTCCTAAAAGAATTGAAATACATTCACAGAAAAATATCAAAAGTCAGCAAAAACAGTGGTTATGCAATCAAGTACTGACTCCTGTGTGTATCATGTGACTAAAACAGACAGAAAAGAAAACATGAAATGCCTAAAAGCATTGTTTTTGGCAGTACAATGCCATAGCTGTTGATGCAAGAATTAAAGTGCTTTTGGTTATTATCAAGAAAACATGGAAAATGGCTAAAAAAAAAAAAAAAACAACTCTGAAATTAAACTCTTATGAGCTACTTTTGTTGTTCTCATTATATTTGTCCAAATAAATGCACCTTTAGTTGTACTAGGCATTAAAATTAACAGGAAATTGAAGAAAACAAGGGTGGTCTAATCATTTTTTTCCCTCAACTGTTGATGTATAACCAGGCTATCATAATGAACAAAAGCATTTTTGTGTGAGTTTTTGTGGTCAGAAGAAAGAACTAAAATGTTTGTTTTAGTGCAGCAAACCCTTACAGTACAAACTGAATGTAATGAATGCTGAAAGAATAAGTGCTGTATTCTGTTGGCTGTTCTGAAGCCCAGCTGAACCTGAGTTAATGCTGTTGCCAACATAAATTTCTACTTGCATGGGAAGCTGTGTGATTGTTTATGAGTGTTTAAAAATCTCAAGGATAAAATAATAATTTTTCCAGCGATGCAAAATGCTCAGTTGCATAAATGTGAATGGAATGTGGGGCAATTTCATCTTCTCAGCTCACTAACTGTTGGCTACACTGTGATATTGGGTAGCTATGCCTGTAATATTTGGTCTATGGGACTTAATCCATTAGAATAAGCATTTGCATAATACAGTAATGTTGTTGAACAAATGAGGAATATGTAATGATCCAATCTGTGTGGGACAGAATGAACACTGCAAGTAAATATGCAATGATTTCCACATGGATGCACATGTGATGAGAGAAACAAAAGCCCACACGGTGCCTTATGAATGACCCTGATCATGCCGTATGGTCAGCGGTAAACGTATCAGTGTAATGCATCAGGTGTGCGTTGTGTGTGTCAGTGCAGCACGTAAGCGAGCTCAGAAAATACTTACTGGCTGTTTGTGCAAACTGACAGACTGGTGACTGATGTGGTTGCAAGAGAGTGGGCTGAAAAGATGGCACAGATCAGCCCGATGAGGTCAGAAAGCAAAGCCCTTTCTGTATTTGGCCCAGCTGATCTGCAATTAAACAGGGCATTGACATCACACAACAGAGCAGACCATGTGAGCCACCTCTGGATCACTCGCCAAGACATGTCACACACACCCTCTTAGCTTTCACCACAAACCCACGAAGAAAAATACACACACTCACACACACACCCACATGCAGCCTGTTTCTGAAGAAATGGCCTCACCTAATTTAGTCTTTATATTCAGACAAAGCCACTGAGAGCGCTGTGGAGGTTCATCCCAGGAGTCATCTGCTCTGATGCAGGGTACATGATCTAGTTTCCGTGCAGGTCTGTACGACTCAGGCAGCCCCCGTGGGGAAGAATAGTGAAACTCTTTAAAGGCTTCCTCAGATATCATGTTTCTCGCCTCAAAATACGGAGCCCCCAGTCAATATATCTATGACTATTATCTATCAATTAATACATCTGTCTCCATTGTAGGGGTCCACTGCCCTGCTAGCGGCCTGACCAGGCAGTGAACTCTTGCATTCCTAAAAAACACGGTCATCCAGCCTCTGTAATTTGTCATGTTAGAAGCTGACAGTAAAAGGTCATCCACTCCCATCGCTGGAGGCAAGAAAAAGCACCAGGATGAAAGTGCACGTTCAGACGATGGCTATTGCTGGGCTCTCCCTATTTGTATAAGGCTGGGAAGACACACACACAGCTTTATCTAATCTAGGCCTCCTATCTGTCTTATACTTTCCACAGTATCTGAAAGCAGAAGTACTAGCAGGTCCATTTTACACAGAATAATCCACCTATTACGTACCTTAAACTGAACTCGGCAATATGGTAATGTGTCTGAGGCATCACGGTGGTGACATCTATATTATGTGGAGAATGAAAGTTTTATGTGCGACACTGTTTTGTTTTTTCACACATATTTACTTGTATTTTTTACATTAAGTTTAATATCAAACCATTCAAGGTATGAAGCACCGTGAGACTGAAATGAAATCAATCCCCTGTGAGAGTAGTTTATATTGGAGGAGAGGCTATGTCACACCACTCATCATATTCATGCTCACTGTCATGACTTATCAGGAGGTTAACAAAAGCCCTCCACAAGTCCCACTATATTTTATGTTGCTGTATAGTTTTACATTTAGTTTTGAAGCCGACAAGCTATCCATTAAATTGGGCCACCTCTGACACCGCTCCAAAGCGAGGGCAGGTCTGCCAACAGCTCATCCATCATGCACAATATCAATAGATTTCCAAACATAAACAGAGCATCTTTGATATAAGGGACGGCTAGATCACGGGGGGCACGACAGAGGAAATGCACTTAAAGGCATCACAGGCGAATAGTCCAGCTCCTGTCTGCTGCCCTCTCTCCCCCAGACTGGCATGATTTAGCCGGGTCCCTCGCTTCCTGCAATTATTTTACTTCCGAAGCACAACACTGCCGGAGCCTATAGCACCATGACACCGTGGCTTCACTTTAATAGCTCCTCATCTTTGCTTGGACGACTATTAACCCATTATCTTTACTGGTGCACCTATAAAAACAGTACACCTATGCAGAACACAAGTACGCTGTTAATAGCACTGAGGACAAAAGGTCATATCTATCAAAAACCGTGGGACATATAACAGGACATTATGGATGTGTGAGACACTTAGTATGTCATACTGTGGGCGGATCCTCTAATCACATGGCCATAGTGGTAATAATAGTGCTGAAGTGCAGGGGGAAATAAATCACAGTTATTTGTTAGTTATTGAATCCTGCATGTAACAGTTGTGCTTATTCTTTACATGAGAATATCCTCTTTTTTTTGCAGCTTTATACGACATCTCAGAGTGAAATACTGATGTTTTTAAGCCCCTACATTTGTCTGACAGCTACAGTTAGCTTTTGTTTGTGCTAGTTTGTGATAAACTTGAAGATAAAATGTTCCTTTAGGGCAGGAGTGTCAGACTCATTTTAATTCAGCGGCCACATTCAGCCAAATTTGATCTGAAGTGGGCCAGAGCTGGAAAATAACATAATAATGTATAAATAATGTCAACTCCAATCTTGAAGTAATGGGAATAACATAAAAAAAAGTGAAATTTCTTCAGAAAAATAAGTAGAATTTTAACAATATTACGCTTCTTTTTAACACATGTGCATTACAACTTACAGATCACAGTGGATGTACAAATACACAAAACATTTAACCCCTTGACTACTAAATTCATGTCCAATTGTGAAAAAAAAAGTTTTAACTTGTCTTTTTGCTTTCAAGTAGATAGTATTTTGGCTGCATTTGGAAGCGGTTTGATACGAATTCGCGACAATCGGCATCAAAGGGTTAATAACAGACATAATATTGTTAAAATTGCACTTACTTCTCTTCAGACATTTCAGGTTGTTTCTATTTATTTGGGTTATTCATGCTTTTGTCCAATGATTCTTTGTTTTAGTGTAAATACAGTAAAATTACATGAAAATGTTCACATTTGCTGTTATTATCTATGGGTTATTATGATCGTATTTTACTGATCCAAGCCACTTGAGATTGAATTGGTCTGTATGTAACCACTGACTTAAAATAATTGTTCATATCTGTAATTGTTGCATTTCACAGATTCATCCCTTGGACTGGACTGGACGCTTTGTCAGGCTGGATTTGAAAAAAACCCATGCTCCTGCTGTTCTCTTTTCTCAGTCCAAATTAAAATACTAATGCCCATTCCACAGCAATGCAAATATATTACAAAATTTCTATTTTTCTCAATCTTCTGGTTTATGTGTATCCATGTAGAGAGAAAAAATGGGAAGGCATCAACACTGGCATCACAATCTATTTTGTTGTTGTCAAATACACCATGAAGGAGTAACACCAGGACACTTAAGTTACATTTGCTGATATGCAGTTATGCAGCTGCAGTTATGCTGATAAAGCTGCAGCTTTAAACCAAATACACTCTTTAAAAACACTTTTGAATTAGTTGGAAAATGTAAATCTGGACATAGTAATTATTTTTGAAGGTCATACAATCAAGGTAATTTAAGCTGATTACACAGTACAGTCTATTACATTTATGACATCATTGTTAGCATGTGCCCTTCACACAAGCAAATAAATAAATAATACCCCTCCTTTTTGACTAACTGGCCAATCAGTTATTTGTACACATCTTTCTTAATGTCATATAATAATCTTATATGATATGATTCATTACTACAGATAAAAATAGTTGAAATAATCTACAATGCAGTGAAGTGCTAATACATTAACAAAAGTAGCCTAGGCTTTATGAATGCAAAACTTATAGTATAATATCAGTTCTTTTACTTAAATAAATAAACTGAACATCTCATTCATCTTCACTGCAGCACAGGTACAGTTGATTCCCACATGTACTGTCTTGAACTTCTTTTATAACCAGGTTTTGAAGTTTTCTTTTATAATACATTACTTTATACATTTTACACTGCATCTTTTTCTCACATCTTTCAATTATGAAATATATGTATGTTTTAATTAATTATTCATTGATAATCCTCGTGAACATGTTATGGAGCAATTCCGTTAAGCTACATTGAAATATTATCAATTATCGTGTTTTAATTTTTACCCTAGTGGTTCCCCTATCTCCACTTACATTACCCTCCTCTGCTCTTCCATGCAGCATTAGAGAGGCATCATTAGTGAGTACCAGTGGGAAGGCTGCCCGCACTGGAGCAAATGGAAGTCGTAAAGCAGCACCACTCATCGCATGGACATTACACACTGACCCTCCCAATCCCTCAGCCTCTGCAATTGCCTGACAGTGTGCACCAATGACACAGTAAACCATAGGCTTTTCAAACTCAATTTAGCCCTGCATTAATTATTCCTCTAAGTATTCTGTGTCCCTGCTATATTGAAATTCATAAATGTATAAGGTTAGGGGTGAGCATGTTGTGGTACACTTACCAGTGTGATAATACAATACCCATTTGATGGTCGCTACCTAATTAAGACCAGCGAGCTGTGTACTGTGAGACTCATATATCTTTGTTATATCAGACAAATGCTCCCCTTGGTTCATGACCGGAGCACGATCGGAGTTTTTTGATGACTAAAACTTCCATTAACTTTCATTTAAAATTCACTCACTATGAGGAACCACCATACCTCCATGTCCATCTAAATTCCTATATACCGGACAAAAATGAATTACCCATGGTGCTAAATTTAATTTCTTGCCACACATGTTGGTGCCATAAGTGGATTAAAATCTCCAAGTGATGTAAAAAATGTTTAATATAACTGGTGGTTTGCTCAGTTTTAGTGAAATACTGCACTACTGAACCACTTTAGCTTGTCAACTTAGGTGAGAAGAGTTCAGATTTTCAGCCTGAGGGTCTTGCTGTCCATTTGAACCCTTGGCCTTTGGTCTGAGGTTCAGAGGTGTGGGCTCTACTCCATCACTGAGAACTGCTCTTCATGCAGATAAGCAAGTTTACCACAGAGGTGGCTGAAGCTGAGGGATGAGATCAAATGAACACAGCACTTACGAACTTATGAGTCAAATTTTCAATCAGTTTCAATCATGATTTACGTCTGCTTGTTAAAAGAATAAAATTAAATAAAATTAAAAAATTAAATAAAATACAGCAAAACAAGCAGTACTGGACACACACAACAAACCCCGCCCCTCACACTTATTGTAGCTTAATTTGGCATTGATGCAGCTGATGTCATCATGTCTATGCATGTGCTGATGTCTGTATATCAACTGCCTCTACATTTGTGCTAAGTTTTAAGTAAATTGAAACTAAAATTATGTTTTTGGTTTTTTTTTACATGTGACATTTCACCCATTATAAATAAATGGGAGAAGAGAAAAAATTTTAAAAATTCCTAAAAAAATTTAACTTTGACCTACTTTTCCCAAATTGTAAGGGCATCTATTCTGCATCACTGGCAATCTATAAACCCAATTTGGTATGAATTCAACCAATAGTTTTGCTGCTAGAGTGTTAACAAACAAACAGACAAAGCCAATACCCCTTACATGGGGCAATGTAAAAATAAAAAAAAAATAAAAAATACCAAGCAAGCACAATAAAACCTTGTTAGCTGCAGTATTCATACTCTTGTATCCCATATCAATCCCTCAACCACCAGCTGTTATTACATGGTATTATGTTGTGAAGTGAAAATCCAAGTGGTGTTTAGCCTTATAATCTGTTACATTATGTGTAAAACATAGAGGTGTAGGTGATTAAACTGAGGTCCAACAGGCAGAGCAAAAATGAACTTTGTTACCTGTGACAAGTGGAGCAGGTTAATTATCTGTTTCGTATTCATTCTTGAGTCCTTAAAGAGTCTCTATCTGAGTTTAGGCCACTTGACAACGCAGACAAAACCTAATCACAAAAGGAGATGAAAATTAAAACAATTCTGATTGGCTACAGAGTGTAGAAATTGAGCCCAGAGGTGAATTAATAATCCTCCAATGAGAGCATAGCACTGTGTCACATGTTCTTCAAAAGAATCATTGTACAAGTGCCTCATGACCAGGAAGTAAAAATATCCACATAGAAATGAATTAAGCATGATTAAAAACAACCGCTGTTAAAAAAATAAAAATGCAGGATTCAGGACAAGTATTATATCACAATAATGTAGAAATACTTTTTCCAGAGACTTTACTAAATTTAATATGTTTAATCATTGAGTGGGGTGGCAGCCTGCACCCCCTATGAACCAAATGGATTATGGTCAGTAAATGCCTCATCATCAAAGGTCATGAGACTTTAGCATGTGATTGAACACAAACATAACAATATATATAATTACATTCTTTAACATGAGCAAATAAACATGTCTTAAAACTACTATACCGTCATTTTTAATATGTTTATTTATTCAGTAATATTGCACATCCATCAACAATACTACAAATTCACCTGTGTTAGCTAAACAGCTGATTTTCAGCTGTTTTCCCTGTGGCCAGATGTTGAATTATTGACCAAAAAAAAAAACAACTACAGTTATCCCAAGTAAGCAAAACAGAGTAAAAGCCTAAAGGAGTGAAACCAGCAGTACGCATGGTCAGACAATGCAAATCATTAAAAGAACACAGTATTATACAAGTAAAGCTTAGTGATATATGAGCTTATATTATCAATAATATTCATTTATATCATTGACAGTAAAGTGGTGCAGCAAGAACTCATCTGCAAAATAAGTGAATCATTAAACCTTTATTAGGAAAGTGACTATATTTGGTCATTTCCACATACATCACAAGACAGTTACAGTGAGGACAGTGAGGCAACAACCTAAGGTCAATGTGGGCTACAGTGTCTGCAAGGTCCACTTCTGCATGAACAGTGAAGGTAGCATGAAGTAATGGTACTAATGTCAGTGATGATGTTCAAAGTAATCATGTGGACAGGTGTCTAGATAAGCACTTAAGTTGTTCTAATGTCCTAAATGTGATGTTTTTTCACCTTACATGTGCTTTTTGTGTATTTTTTAAACACACTTCTTGATTTATTTTTTTTTACCACTTATGGGTAATGGGTAGCCCAATTTTTTTTAAAGTTCAAGTCCTTTTTTATAGTATTATCTACAAGCCCAAGGTAATAAAAAAGCTCATATTGCATGCAAAAAAAATTACAAATAGACAGACAGACAGACAGACAGATAGATAGATAGATAGATAGATAGATAGATAGATAGATAGATAGATAGATAGA
>JAQQZY010000015.1:25285471-25296995 GCA_030068375.1 Ostorhinchus rueppellii
TAATAATAATAATAATAATAATAATAATAATAATAATAATAATAAAAGCACATCCCTCCCATCCCTTGAATCAACCCATCCCTCCACACAAACACACACGCCCACAATTGAAAACACACGCACAGAAGCACACACACACACACACACACACACACACACACACACACACACACACATACACGACTTGATAAAATGGCTTGGCACTAAGATTAAGGGTAAAAGGGTAAAAGGGTGAGGGATGATCATGACTATGATCTGCTATGATCTGGATGATCTACATGATCATTAAATTAAATATTGGAAAATACCAAATTTTCACCAAAATAAATAAAACACAGAGGAAAATAACACAATAGATGGTGGTCATCTAAGAAAGGTTAAATATAGAGGAAAAGGTATTTTGAGAACTGTCACAAAAGTAGCACTGGGTCTTTGTGAGTTAATATGATCAGGCAAAGCACCACTAGATAGGCAGAAAGTATCCACGCTGGTGTATTTATGGAAGTTGAGGGTTTTCAAGTGCTACATGAGAACTTTGCTCCTATCTAGTGGTGCTTTACCTGTGATGAGGCTGACTATAGTTCCAAGTAAATATCTGCTCAGGTAATAGCCTTGTTCGATTTTGCATTATGATTTGTACTCGTTCTGAACACATGGCTCCCAAGATATATTTAGAAAAAAATGTAGATGTCTCGGTCACTTTTTTTGGAGGACATGCTAGCTGACACCATTGGTTTACAGCAACTGCGCTAAGCTAAAGCTAAAAGCGTTGCTCCCAAAGCAGGACAATGCCTGGACGGATTTTAACCTTTTTTTCACTGTTTTAACTCTGGGAGTGACCGAGATTGACTTCATTTCATGTTTGGGTGTCTTATTCCTTTAAGACTGAACATAATATCTTGGGAAGTAAACCGCTCTAATCCAGAAGATGCTTCCGTATGCAGCCATTAGAGCTTCTGTTGAATGGAGAGAGATTTATGGACCTCTGAAGCCCTGTGCGATCTGTGCTGCTTGGTCATACCAAGGCGAGCTCCTTACCGTGCTTTTCCCCAGGCGAGCGAGACTATTGGTCGAAGTTCAGATATAACTTCATTTTCTATGTGGATGAAATGCACCTTAAGGGCAGAGGCAGTGTGTGGAATAGAGGAAAGGGCTGGGCAGAAACTGTGTTTTCAGCTCACACACATGCTCAGTGAGAGTCAGAGGCTAGGGCATAAAAGAAATCCATTGCAGTTGTGGAGCCTGACTGCTGACAGAAATTAAATTGTGTCCACTGACTTTTCATATAGCAACCCAAGGTCTATGTCGATAGTGCCACAGCTTCAGCACCATTACTGAGAAGACAAAAAAAGCCTTTTGCTTGCTGGCGACTTCAAATGTCAAACTCTCAGTTTCCTTTTTATTTTTTTAGAGAAAAAAAATCTAATGAGGGACACACTTTGAGATTCCAGTCACTTAAAGCAAAACAAAAACTGTCTTTGTATATGAAATAATAATAATAACTATTATTATTATTATTATTATTATTATTATTATTATTATTATTATTATTATTATTATTATTATTATTACTGCTGTGTGTGCAGTGTATTTGACCAGCACCTGACGACTACATAAGGGGTCAGCATAAGAATCCTTAATATATTAAAGGTTCATGTTCAGGACTTAGGGGTCTATATTATTCCTTATACGCTAAGTCCCAAAACAAGTTACCATCCCTGACTATGCAAATTTGCTTTTTTTTCCCAATCATGACAATAATTCAATGATACCTCACTTCAATTCTGAAGGAAATTTGTGAACATCTTGAGATACAGCAATCACTAGAATGAATGAATATTTTATTTAAATGTCATACACTTACATGAGACTCTACTGATTTCAAAACAGGAAGATAACAAACATATAAAGCATATACTCATCCCAATAGCAGTTACATCAAACAAGGTCATTTTAGTTCTTTGTCTGAGTTTACATTAGCCTGGCAGGCCAAACTATACATGAACTGTGTAGTTTGGAATTGGACCATTGACAGAGCTGAAGCTTGTGGGTGGATTCAACCGTTGTCATTCAAACTGTTCCTGCACCTCATAGGCCAGTTCTATGACCAATCAGAGCAACCGACAGTGTGACATATTCAGAGCTACAAGTGGAGCCAGCTGGTATATTAGACTTTCACCGTCACCGGTCGGCAAAACAGCAAATACATCCTTCTTTAAAATGAATGACTTGAGTGCTTCTTCTGCACAACTTTCAAAGAAAAGCCCAAGTCTATTTTTAAGTTTATGTCTGTAACTATTTTAATGTACTGCTGCCCATCTTGGCCAGGACACTCTTGGAAAAGAGATTTTTAATTTCAATGAGGTTTTCCTGGTTAAATAAAGGTAATAATAAAATAATAGTAATATAACATTAGTTGATCTGTCATAAACTTGGCACAATCCCATCACTAAACCATTAACTAGATACAAACACTCCATTGTCTTTTCTACTTTCTGGTCAAATGGCCCTTATTCCATATTCAGAGTAGCATCCATTGATCCACACTCATTTATAAAACTCTCACCCCCCAGATTTAAAAGCTACAACCGTTATGTGCAGCTAAATTCAAAAGAGTCTTTTCTTTTACATCAGAGTAAATCCTCCTAACTCCAGCTGGACTTGTACCTGTTTTTCTCATCTGCTAGAGCTAGAGACTGGAAGCTGTCATAAAAAAAAACAAAAAATAAAATAAAAAAACAAAAAAAGACAAGCTAAAACCCATTGTTTGGGTCAACTGAATATTCATATTATTTTTGTTAAACTACGTTGGTTCTGTTTTTATTTCTAATCAGTCTTGTTATGACCCTGGGTCATAATTTGTATGTGTATTTTTCCGTATAGTGTGTTTCCCCCCCAATCCTGTAGGGGTGCTGTGCTTTTTGTTTCTGTTTTCTTTTCAGGAAGAGGAGGCTGATTGGACAACCCAGATTGACCACCATATTTAAATAATAATAATAATAATAATAATAATAATAATAATAATAATAATAATAATAATAATAATAATAATAACTTTATTTATATAGCCCCTTTAAAAACTGGGTTTACAAAGTGCTTTCCATACACCGTAAAAAGGACACGACAGCAGGATGCAAGATGTAAACAAAGATACTAAAACAAGGGCAACACAATCAGAGAAATATCTAAAACATCATGTATAAATAAATAGTTAAAACAGCGTAAAATTAAAGTTAAATATTCCAAGGTGACAACATCAAATAAAAGCAAGTCTATAAAAATGTGTTTTAAGAAGCGATTTAAAAGATGTCACTGATTCTGCACACCTTATCTCCTCGGGCAGGCTGTTTCAAAGTCAAGGGGCCCTGATGGAGAACGCATGGTCACCTTTTGAGTTAAGCCTCAACTTTGGCCCTGGATCCAGTCACTCTCTCTCTCTTGGTCACTGCCACTTTCCAACCCAGTCCTGGGTGTGTTTTGTAACCAGACATCCTGTATTCATTTGTGAGAATTTGTAAATAGTTGTATATAGAGTTTTATGTTAGTGTTAATATTGTAAAATTGTTCTAGTAGGAGAGGGCAGCTCTTTTTGTTTGACTTTTTCTCCTGTTTTTTGTTTGTTTGTTTGTTTGTTTGTTTGTTTGTTTTTGCATTTAGGAAGTTTAGATTAGAAATATTGCATTTTGTTTTCCCTATTTTGTTTTGAAATATAGTATTTAGTTTTACCTTTGAAGAACATTTTGTTTGTTGTATTAGCTGAACCTTCTCCTACCCTCCTTTAGTTGATTAATAATAAATATTGTGAAATTTAGTTTTGGGTTTTCGGTCTGGCTCTTGTAATTGGGAGTTGGGAGTGAACAAAGAGTGCATATTATGTACATCCTAGTGAACCCTTAGGCTGGGATGGAACAGTCTCTTCTCTTTTCCTTCTACAAGTGTTATCAGGCATTTGCCGGCTAACATTGTAAATAAAAAATGTTTCCTTAATATCTTACCTGGTAAAGTATAATCTACACAGATTTTGCCATTACACCACCATCGTCTGGTTGACAGTATTTTCCATCTGAAATAGGGAAATAATCGTGAGCTTGTTTGTTTTTCTGAAAAATAACCACAATAACCTTAGGCCTAGGGGGAAAAAAGTGTTGTTTCTGGTTACCCCACCAACCCCAGAAAAAAAAACAAAAAAAACCCTAGCCTTTTTTTTTTTGGGGGGGGGGGGGGTCTGAGTGTTGGCATGCCCCTGTACCCGGTACTACTTTTTTTAGTCCGGCTTCCGCCATGGTTCCAAAATGTTGGAACCAATACCAAAACACTGCAGTAGGAACACTGCAGACCCCTGATTGGTCAGACAGTTTTCTCTATGACCCACCATTTTACAAAACACCAATGTGGAAGTAGACCGTAAATATAGTGATACATTAATCCACATGATAACAGACGAAAACTACACCATGGTCGGTCGAGGAGATTCAGTCTTTGGCGGCCGATGCAAAAATTCAGACAAGACAACACGTAAGGAGTGAGTTTTCAGTAACTTTCTGAGCAGGTGACATGGAAATAAACGCCCCCATTGGAATACCGAGTCCTGCCAAGCCGAGCTGGTTTCACATAGTCATATAACTGCCGGGCATTTCCGATCATTGGAAGAGGTAAGTTACAATAATTACTTTTGTGGCTTACAGTATATTCTTAATCAATGCCACTGAGTACTGTAGGGGTTGTTTTATCCATAATTATATTGATAAATCCCTGAAAAATGTCTTTCTGGTGTGTTAGCAGTTGATCAAACATTTCCTTTTGCTTTTGAAGCTGTTCAGTTACCTGTGCCAGTGATGCATACTCATTCTCATGTTAGCTTCTGCTCTATTCTTTGGTGGCAATTTAGCTGAGTTTGGCTGTGGTTGTCGCCCTGCTAGCTTTGGTTGTAGCTCAACTAGCAGCTATGTTGTCTCAACTGGCGGTGGGTGTAGCCCGGCTGGCGGTGATGTTGTTGCCCGGCTAGCTGCAGTTGTAGACCGGGTAACGGTGGTTATAGCATGGCTGCCGGTGATGTTGTCCGGTTGCGGTTGTAGCCTGGCTGGCAGTGATGTTGTCCCGGCTAGCGGTGGTTGTAGCCCGGCTGGCGGTAATGCTGTCTTATCGCGGTAATGCTGCCGGCTAGCGGCGATATTGTTGAATTTGCGGTGGTTGTAGCCCGGCTACAACAGCCCGGCTAGCAAAATTAGCTAGCAAGATTAGCTAGACTGCTCGATATTGAACATTGAACTGCTCTTATCTGTAATTCTATGTTTCAGTAAGGAGATATTATTGGTGTTCAGGTTAGCCATTAAGTTTGTCCTCAAAGAACAGAGAAAAATAATGTATGATGTTGAAAATACCATTGTACTGATGCGTTTCAGTTATATTAAGTGTATTTGTTGGATCACTTAGGCTAAAATATTTTTTTTTTTCTTAAAAAAAAGGAAATAGGAAACAACATTTTTTCCCCCTAGGCCTCAGGCTGTGTTAAGTGAATACACTGATTGTGCCTTTGCAGTACTGTGATCACATGTTATAGCTAAGCACTTACATTTAAAAGGTTAAATCCCTTAAAAAAACAACAATAACAACAACAAAAAAACACTAAACCAAGATCTTCCCTTATTCCAGATCCAAATCTTCACAAATTGTCATCTTTAGTAGAAAGTAGTTTGGGCGTTCTTCCTCATTATGTAACTTTATTTTTGTCTTTCCATTTTATAATGGATGTCATATAGTGTAAAGGTACATTACCATCACCTAAATGTCTGAGTGTAGACCAAATTTATTTTTACTTTAAATAAATTCTCAGAACAGTTGAAACGAACAGTTAATCTACAGAGTGCATTTCAGTTTTCTGTTTTTTGTGGCCGTCATCAGGGTATTCACCTTTACTGCAAAAGGCCACTGAATTACACACATTGAACCTTTTATGCTCCAGTTACCTGTATATGTTACCCATATGTAAATTAAGTCCAGAAAAATGAATAAATTATCATCTAAAAAGGAGTGGTTTTCAGTACAGCTACAATAATATGTTTTTGTGTTTCTGCTATTTTTCTTATAATTTAATGGGTATTTTCCTTCAGAGGATTTACACATTATTGATATCTAACAATGATGTAAAATGACATAATTTTAATTATAATTTATGCAAGTAGAAATTGCATAGGTGTTGTCTTAGCAACACTGGGGAAACTGTATCATTGTAGTAACATTTTTCAAGCCTATCTTCTTTCACCTCCACATACAGACTCAGCAGTGAAATCTTGATTCAACAAGACAAGGTAGTCACAAAATTCCCAGCTCACTCTTACTCTCAACCTGATTGAATCTTCAGAGACAGATACAGTGCTCAAACGAATATCAGATTGACAGATTGATACATGAGGATGCCAGACGTGTTGAAAGTAGCAATCTGTATGAAACACAGGCCAGAGCAGCAAAGAGAAATTACTTATTTTTTTGATGCATGGATTCTGCTTTTGAGCCTAGTTCATGGAAAGTTCACTTGAGCAGCACGCTCTGTCAAGGTCCTTTTCAATGGATTCACTCTCCACTATCTCTCTGGCAGGCCGAGGGTAATGGATGAGGTGCAAGGTTCCAACAAAAAGCACATCTGCATCCACACGATAAAGCGCTTCACAAAGGAGAGGCAGGTCTCTTTGAACGAGGACCCTCTTGGAGTTTCCCACACATGGTCTTCATAAACAGTTGAAGTCCACAATTAGTCAAAATGTTTACTTTTCTGAGATTAACTGTTAAAATATATGCACGTTTAAAAATGTATGTTAATGGATACTACAGGATAGTATTATACTCGCACATAAAAGCATGCATTTTCACCTGTGACTGTTGATATCAGGTGATTAGGAATGGATGATTATATATTAAGCTGATTTTAATTAACCCTAGAACACTTTCACTATAAAAAAGTAACACCCTCACTATCGCCGGGTGGTTTTTACTCTATATAATATACCCAACAAAAAGAACTTGTCATAAAAATAGATCAAAATATGACAACACATGACAAATAAGAGTGGTTTTCTTTTATTTTCAACTGTGGCATGTCTAACAAAATGAAAAAAAATGTCATGGGAGGACCCTAAAAAAAAAAGCTCCAAAATTACTGAAACTTTAGGAATTCAAGAACAAAAAATTCCTAAAAAACAAAAACAAAAACGTAATGATACTGTAAACTTGGTCTTTGGTCCACTTATTTCTGGGACATGTGAGACTTCCCTGGTGAAGGCACAGACTCCTTGACACTCAGACAAACGCAACATATTGAAAATCATGTAAATACATTTGCTCAGGTGAATATCACCCGGCGATAGTGCTGTAGGGGTAAGAAGCAATCTGCTTATCAGAGGGGGTGCATATGGATTAAATAAATAACAGTACTATCCTATATTTCCACTGTTTTTATTCTTTTAAACTCAACTGACTCTCCTTGTAATTGAAATATATTTTTAGAAAATTTATCTTATGCTATTATTTCTAGAATAGCGAATTTATGGTGTTTGTTCACAGTGATTCTTTAGTTAATCCACTTTAAACCACAGCAGTTTGTGTTGCATGTAGAATTACAGTGATCCAATGAGTCACTGGTGTGTTATCTGAGCCCATATGTGGCTTTCACAGGTGTTTTCCCCAAGCAACTGTCTAAATGTTAGGGTAATCTTTTCTGCAATTCTGACCGTTATTGTATGTGTAAAAACATTTCTCATGAATTATGACAAAGACATGGTTTTGGTTGATTAATCAGCAGTAATAGGATGTTTTACGGATCATATATTATGACAGAAATGGCTAATATTGAGCTTCGTGACTGAAAATACTGGATTTTCTTTCACCTTGTTAATGGTTGGTTTGATGTTCAGTCCACATTTGTTTATCAGTCATATTTAGATTAATTCATTAAAGTATTTTTCTTTAACTCAGAGCTTCGGTTCAACTGTTATCTGGTTTCTTATGAAGTGAAACATATTTAATGTCACACAGCATAATATATTGTCACTCAACTTTTCGAGGAAGAGTAGATCAACATTCAGCTTTATTGGCCAAGTTAGTGCACATAAGCAAGGAATTTGATAAATATATGTACAGAAAAACAGACTTAAATTAAAAAGTGTACAACAAAAACAAGATGGCTGTTTTTCCTCACAGAACTGCATAAATAGTGTGAAGTATAAAAAATGATGTGGTATAAATGTTAGCCTTATCCTGCTCCATACTGTCATAATATCTGCCTTTCAAAATCCAATATTGCTGACTTCAATTATAGAATTGTACCTATATGTCTGTGAAACACTGCAACTATCACAGATGTGTAGCGCAGGAAAATGTGGACTCGTATTTGCTCCATTAACCCTTTCATGCATGAATTATGACAACCCTTGTCAAGATTTTTACTCCTCCTTAGGCATGAAAAGTACAATGTGATTTTTTTTTTCCATGTAGTTACAAAAATGTCCATTCAGCTACACTATGTATTTAATTTTTAAAGCAAAGAAAGATGTATTTATAACCCAATAGCAGAAAGTGATATGAAAATAATGAAAGAAAAGCATTTTTAACGCTGCTAATTTGATGTTTTCTCACATTTTAACATATTCTAATACCAGTTATTACTTCATGGAGATAATATACAAAACCTTTTTTGTTGGGGAAAAAAACTGTTCAATACAGCTTATCAATATTAACAATTGATTTACACTAAAACATGTCGCTGCAGATCAGGTTTGTCAAGAATAGCAAAGTTACAGTAATAGAATGAATTACAGTGTATGCATAAGTGTCCACTGTGTTGGCTGATATGGAACTAAAACAACAAAATCCATGGATGTATAAGAGATCAGCTTTGAATAACTGTCCACTGTAGTGACCACTATGTATGAAAGGGTTAATTGTTTCTTTTTAGGACTCTTCCAGCTATTTAAGTATTCAGTCATATGATACAGCCATCACACAACAACCTAAAACCTCCAAAACCAGCTGTATTTGGATTGTGACATTTCATAAGAGGTGTGAAAAACTGTAATTCAGCTTGTGATTTTCCCTCAAACATTGTCTTCTGCCAGATTGCCCAGCACTATAGGATGTTATAAAAATCATGTAAGTGTTGGTTTTATCAGTTCTGAGATGTGTGTCCTCTTTGCCTGTGGTCCATTATTGTCACATGTCATTGCTCAGGGTAGACAGTATTGTGTAATTGACTGGCTGGCCCTGAGGCAACAGGAGATGTTAGGCATCTCGGTGGTCACACCTCAGTGCCTCACAGTTGGCAAGGCTGGGCTTGCAACAAATCACACTCCACTGACAGCCACGCTTCTCTTTCACTGCTCCCATCCTGTGGAACTGCAGCAACAGCAACAAAAGGGCCTCGAAGCCAAGGACGGCACATTTAAATATTACTCAGCATCAAAATGTAGCCCCTTCTCCATCTGCAGATAAGGAGCAACCAGTTCCGATCAAAGAACTGTGAGCACACGGTGGAAGTACTTACCCTGCCTGTAACCTTAGAAATGGTCGGGAAACCTCTGCTCCTGCAAATGGGAAGGTCTGGCGGGAGAAATGTATTGTCTGGGCACTCCAGAGAGAGAACAGATGGGGACGTGCTGCTGTTGTTGGGCCAACAGGACAGTTGAACAGGCAGATTGCACATTTACATTTACGCCTCAGATCTGGAGACATTACAAGCCAGAACTTAATACAGGAAAAACATGGATGGGTGCATCCAGCATGTACAGTGTTGTCTAGAGCAGCTGCAGCAGATAGAAATGACTGTTAGTGCGTAAATATACAAGATGAGTAAATCTCTCAGTACAGGCTACATGCGGCTGTAAATGCAACATCAAAATGTGAATTAATCATTAGTTACAAAGCACAACATCTAAAAGTCTATAAAAGAAGTTGTTCCACCTCAGACATAGAGGATGCAGGTAAAACACAAGATAACATGGTCAAGTGCTGTTCCAGGGGACACAAATGTATTCAGATTATGCCTGGTGGTCAGAGTGCATCCCAAAATCCTCTAGTTTGATTTTATCCCATCTATCATTATTCTCTTTGGCATACACAATGCCATTGAATCCCAGAAGAATTATAGGGCAGCACTGCAGAAGACAAACAATTTACTGGCACTTTGCCTCACTGAACAGCACTGTCAGCCTGCCAGGAACCATCCATTTTAAACAAAACATGTTTTAGTCACCAAGCTGCACATTTCTTGGACACAATGCCTCACAGTATTCATAGAACCATTTGTGTGATGCCAGCTACTTAAAATAATAGAAACTGTTCAAACGCTGATGTAATTTTCATCAGTGATTTTATTTAGATAAACAGAAATGACATTAATCCACGGATCAGACCTGATGTGCCAGAAAAATACTATTACCAACACACCTCTATTCACCTTGCCTTTTAAATAGGGAGAGCTGATAGGAGTCCTCCTGGCAGGCTTTTCTGCATTAACTCCCTGTCCTACCAGAGTGTAAATTAAGTGGGGAGCTAGTGCAGTGTGCCGAGGCAGGAATGAGGGCCTGAGGCAGGTAGAGCAGAACAGCGGGATGCTCCAGGGGAGCCGGAGGCCACATTATGCTGCAGCAGGGCCAGAGAGCTCTGAGTCTGACAGCCCCGCGCCCTCAGTGGACACACCAGGACCACTGCCACCGTATTCTCAGGACATTTACATTATTCAAAGATAAATGCATTGTCAATTTTGTGTCTCCGAACACTAGATATGCTTGCCGCTTCACTCCTCCTGCAGCCAAAGGTGGGCTCACCTCCGCCCACTGTAAGACACACTACAAATGAAATCAAATGTCTTTCTCAGTGGTGCAGAATTACTTAACCCTGCATGCTGCCAGTGTGCTCTTGGATTTTTAGATTCTAATACAGAGGCCTATAGGTAAGGAGAACAATAGAAGGTATGTCTGTGCAGTTCAGTTCAGCTAAAATCTAAGCTTTGTGTCTTTGTATGCTGAGATTTAGCCGCTGGAAAGAAGATTTTCAAAGGATTTTATCAAAATGAAGCATTTGAAGGAGCTGTTGCCATATACAAGTTAGAATGATTTTTTTTTCCCTTTTTTTTACCTCTTAAATGATTGTGGCAATGTGATTTATTATTATGGGTGTAAGAAAAATATCAGTTCTGCAATATATTGTGATATTTCATTTCACAATACATACATTTCACAATACTGTATCGATATTTTTAGGTATTTATTCAAATGCAGATATGGTGAAGGTTCATTTTTCTTTTTCTTTTTTGTTTATATTTTATTTTTATTCATTCATTCATTTTCTATACCCGCTTTATCCTCAATAGGGTCACCGGGGTTGCACGGAGCCTATCCCAGCTACTTAAGGGCGAAGGCGGGGTACACCCTGGACAAGTCCAGGGTGTACCCCAGGGTCCAGTTCATCACAGGGCTGACATATAGAGACAAACAATCACTCTCACATTCACACCTATGGGCAATTTAGATTAACT
>JAQQZY010000015.1:25303888-25325703 GCA_030068375.1 Ostorhinchus rueppellii
AAAAAAAAAACCCCCCCCCCCCCCCCCCCCCCCCCCCCTTGGGATGGATGTGGACGCTGCTGTACGCGGACGAATCATCGCGATATGTTCGTGCAGACCAACTTTGTTCGATGATCAATTAAAGCGTTGCACTTTTTACAGAATCAACTATTTACTACACTTACATTTAGGAAATATTAGCAGCAGCCATAGATATAGCTCTTGTATTGTCTTGAGATTACTCTCCCGGTGGTTACAGCCATGAAGCCCCCCTGTCCATCACATCAGACACTAAAATAAATAATAAAATAAAAACATACATTTAACAGCTTTAACTGAAGATTCCTGTTAGGGGTCCTGGTAGGGAGGGGGTTAAAGTATGTTTGCAGTAGTTCTCATTTACAGTAAGGCTACTTCCCTGTATGTACATAAAACCCTCCACTGAGTAGGCGTGGTCTGCTCCCCTTTTATCCAATCAGCAAGAATAAATAAGCATCAACCTTCCATGCTTGCTCCATTAAAGCCTCTTCAGGACAACTCTCACTTAATCTTATCTTTATAATTTATTTTAAGGCTTTTAAATATAATATGAAATGCACAAATGTTTAAATGGTCTATAAAGTTGCATTTTTAAAAATACACTTCTTTTTCTAAAATATGCTATTTTGCATTGCAGTAATCTGAGGAAGTATGCTGCAGTTACATCCAATTGGGGGTGAAACTTGCTTGTGCATGTTAACATGTTGAATTTGATCTCAGCTACAGCTTGATTACAAAATGTGCAGGATAAAATCTGCAAAGCTTTGTCCCATTGAGAGCTTTAATGGTGATTTTTTTTTTTGTCTTTGTGGCGCAAAAGTCCAAATTTCCTATTGTTTTGTTCCTATACTTAGAAGTTGAAAGAATAAAATAATAAAAAATAGCAGGTCACGTGATATTTGATTGGAGTGCATTTAGATTTGATATATTCAAGGGAAACCTGCGTCTTCTTAAATGTTTAAATTGAATGGTAGTAGGGGGGGATTTGGTTGATTTTTGCATGGCTTGTGCCGTGCAGAAAGAGGCAGTGGGGGAGCTGAAAGAAAGAGCTTACAGGGTTAAAATGGCCGCCATGAACTGAATACTGAACACCATTCTGCAACACAGACATGGATTTAATGATGGAGTAGGGTTAAATAAAGTCAGATTTGAACAGGATTTCACGCGCATCACATTTCAGTCCACCTGAACTTTTAAGGACAAGTGAAACTGCATGTGTGGATAAAGCCTAGTGCTTATTCCATTTACACCAGATTTATTTTTCCTTGATGCGATCTTAAATCCGAGGATATATCATCTTTGAAAGTGTGAGCGCAGTAGTTTTTTTTTGGCTTTCCCTGCTCATTAAAGGTTGGGCTGCCCAGTTTGAGATGTGTTACTTGGATTTGGAATGCAAATGCTTTGTTCACGAGGAGGAGGGATCAGCGAGGAGTCTGAAAGCGACGAGTTTTTGATTAATGAGCTTTGAAATGGCTCTCCAGGAGCAATAAAGGATGAACTGCGCTCTCCCTCGGCCTCCCTCTCTCTCTCTGTTTCTCACACACATGCGCGCACACAAACACGCGCTCACATCGTTGCATCATTCCCAATGTCAAAGCACCCCCTCCTCTCTTTTTTTTTTTTTTTTGCTTTAATTGTGCCCAATCTGCCCTATACCTTACACATCAATGAAATATGTCTCTATGGAAAATGATAGTGAGCATCAGCCTACATCATCTGATCCTTACTTTACACTAAAATACTTTATTCTCAGAAAGGAGGATAATCATGTGTCCGAGACTTAAAAAAAAAAAAAATCTGTGACATGTTGAAGATGCAATAAGCTCACATTCAGTCTCCTCGTACCAATAATACATCAATAATCTCCAGAGCCTTTTATTCCGCTGAAATGCACTTTGCATTGGAAGCATAGAGCCGTCTGATGAGTTTTAGATATCCGAGTGTCTAATTATTGATCCGCTCCCCCTGTTTGGACTGTACAGAGCAGTGAGTCAATAAAACCCCGGTACTGTTACCTGACAGTTTCACTGGGAGCTGCGTCTAAATGAGAAATTAAAATAATAATAAATAAATAAATAACTGAGTGCGTCCCCTTCAGTGTTTTTACAAAGTCAACAAAATGCAATAAAAATACAAGTTTGAGCACTTTATTTACAAAATGTTAAACACAATAAAATATAACATTTCAATATCATTAGGGTTTCATAAATTTATGGATATCCAACTGAATGAAATAACAATGGAAGACAAATAAAAAATAGCAATGGACTACACAAAATGACATGCTGGTGTGTATAATATTTGATACTTCGATAGTCTACGTTTTGCTTAAGGTTTGACACAAGATTAACCATGGACATATAGTGGTGTTTATACACTATAAAATGCCCCATTTATCCCAGGTTTACAATTAGAAATGCTCTTTTTCAACAATACACTGCGAGTCTATAGCATTTTTCAAACCCTGTTTTGCCCACAACTTCCAAGTGCACTGATCTGTCCAATCTTACAAAAAAAAACAACTCCACACTTATAAATACTCGCATATAAACGATAAATAATGTGCAATACAAAAGTAATTAAATAATAAATAGGATATATGCTAGTAAGAAAGATTATGCAAAATAATGGAAATAAATAAATCGGATGCTCGTGTGAAACAAATGAGGTCCTTGACAAACAGACAAATTTTTTTTTCCTAAATGTACTTCTTTCTAAAGATGAGCATCTACTTTCGTGATCTACAAGACTTACCTTCAAGTAACGGCATGAAATATTTAGTCAAAAATTGCGCATTGCACTTGAGAAAAGAAAAACCATAAAATAAAAGGAACAACTGACCACCAGGCGTGTATGCCTCTGCGCATCCTCAAATATTCAAGAGAAATGGACAAAGCTGTATTATTTAGAAAATAATTACACAATAGCATTAATAGTAATATCAATAATACTGTAATAATACACACGACTCGCTTGGAGTGTAGTTATTAGACTAGTGAGGTAATAAAAAGAGCGCAACATAATTTTGGCACACACACTCACACGCACGCACACACGCACACAAACACATCCACGCACGGCAACCACATATTACAAATGCGTGAGTTTAGGCGCTTCCTGAATCCTTCCCTGAGACGCTTGGTGAGAGGTGAGGTCTGTGTATGTGGGATGGGGATCACAGGGTCCATGATGGTGGTTTCCTGGGATCTGAGCGGCACAGCTGTAGTCCACACTGGTGGATGAGGGGTGGGGAAGATGGCCGAGGTTGAACATGGGGCCCGAGGCTGGCATGGAATCAACAAAATTCCCACCCACATAAACTGGGCTGCCTTGCAAATTGGCGTTGGCAAAGCTGCCATTGCTCTGCATGCCGTGGTGTTCGTACTCGGATCCCGGGTACCTCTTCTGTTGCGGGATGCAGCCACCCAAGGGTGCCGTGTACGCCGCCAAACCGTACATGTTTTGCTGTGGTTTGGCAAACGAAGGGGGCGAGGGCGCGTCATAGCTGAGGCTGCTCACGTTTTGGAGCTGACCAGAGTATCCAATGTGATTTGGGCCACTCAGAGGTGGGCTCCTATCCGGGGAGTGTCCCAGGGGAGAGTGTGCGATCCCTTTAGACTTCTGGTCCTTTTTGTATTTCATCCTCCTGTTCTGAAACCAGATTTTTATTTGGCGCTCGGTGAGATTCAACAGATTTGCCATTTCCACTCTTCGAGGGCGACAAAGATACCGGTTAAAGTGAAACTCCTTCTCCAGCTCCACAAGTTGCGCACTAGTGTAAGCAGTTCTGACCCGTTTGGATGCTGGTCCCGGTGGGCTCTTTTCATCACTCACCTCACCTGTGAATAAACACAAATACCTTATAGCGTCTTTTGACCTATTTTATCACGAGCACTCATTAGCCAGCAAAACTGTAACCACAACAAGGCCCTGCTCCACGCGCACCCCCTACCCCACCCCACCCCGCCCACTCCCACCTTATCATGATGATTACCTGCGGTTGTGCAGTTGCTGCTTTTCTGTTTGGAGTTCTGCCTGGTCTCCTTCATCCAGGGGAAGATCTGCTTGGTGATGACTGGTGTGGTGGTACTGGAAGCGCTGTTGGATGGGGACTTCTTCTTCTGGGATGTGGAGCTGTTGGATCCGGGGGAGGATGCGGACAGTGGGGGTGCCTGCTGCTCCCCAATACTGGTCGCCTGGCTGCTGCTGTTGCTTTGGCTGCTGCTCTGACGCATGCAGTCTCCGTTCAGGTCACTGTCTTTGAGAGTTGGTGGCCGGACAGTGGAGGTCTGGATGGGACAGACTGAGCCTTGGTAGTCATTGTCAATGTTAGAAGTAGTGTAGGACTGATGAGAGGGGCCGTAGTTGTACGAGTCTGGTTTGGGGTAAGAGTAGCCTCCAAAAAGTCCAGCGTTATCGTAATATGTTGCTTTCTGCATTTTGTGGGTTCAAAGCCAATAAGCCAGTGCAACTCTATCCAATGGCATGGGTGTTGTTTTTTCACGTGATTGGTGTCTCCCACCGTCGCTCCAGTCTGTGACCTATAAAGAGAAATAAATGAGCCTCATCTGGGCACACATGAATAAGGCCTGCGCGTCTCCAACATCTCTAAAGTTGGGGATTCACTACTTAAAAAAAACAATCCACAATACAGCAGGTGATGCAGTTCCTGTTTACTGCACGAGCCATCATTCAGGTTGCTATAGGCTACAGCAGCTATTAAATTAGAAATGACCGTGTGTAACAGTAATGTATCTCCCGGCCTCGCATCCGAGCCGTCTGACTCATTTCTGGCACAAAACAGTTAAAGTTTAACTTGCGCTAAAAGGACCCTCCGGGAGGCTTTAGGAGTCCCTCAGAAATAAGCTGAATCAGCATTTGACACACATACACACAATAGCCTTTTGACTAATCACAAGGCCTGACAAAGCCCGTCATGCATTGTTCCCTGCAACAGAAATATAGCCCACCAAGGCGCGCGCGCACTTTAACACATGGGCACAGGCACGAGAAGACACAAATACTATACTTCTGCAGCCTACTCTGTTATAAATGTTAATATTTGAGATTATTGGCTCTGTATGTATGAGGGATGGTTATGTTTGTGTGTGACTGAGGTGGAAGGGGTTGGGGTTTTTTTGTTGTTTTTTTTAAAGAGAGGGAGATTTACTGGGTGGGGGGTGGGTTTTGATATTTCATTTGTCTTAATCTTTGTCTTAACCAGCGTATTTTCCTGTTTGTTTGGGTTTTTTTTACAGGTTTTATGTGATTTTTTTTGTTAAATCAAATGAAATATAAAATTTTCTGAACATTGCAATTTTACGCACAGATTATAAAACACTTGAATTGATTTTTTAAGCTATATTTGTTCCATGAAGGTAAAAAAAAACGATGTAAGAAGTTGAAACACAAATATCAAAGGGCCTCTACTGTATGTTGGTGGCTTAAGGAGGTGCAGTTTGCGCCGTGCATAACAATTGCACCTGTCAGTGTGGACCGCGGCGAAATTTATGACCGCAAATGTTATGGTTGTAAACGGCCTCAGAGAGGAATGAAAAGCAAAACACTCCTTAAGACTTGCAGCCCTCAGAAGTGTAAAACTAAGCGTAGGAGGAAGGCAAGGGAAAGAATTTCATACTCGGCGGCTTCTCTCATACAAGGGCTTGGTTTATAAATGATGCCTCCATTCTGGTTTTGCGCGTCCGCAGCCAAACACCGCACCGACACACTGGAGGCAATTTTTTTTTTTTTTTTGCATTTTCAAAAAGGCTGGCGCTTCTAAACCGGGTTAAAATATGGAAATCGTGGGATAAATTGGTGAAACTCTTCCTAATTTTACATTTTACAGCTTGCATGCTTTTCATCTGCAAATGTAAAATCCGTATTACCACCTGTTATGTGTCTTTATGTTTTTATTTCTTCTGAAAAATTGGATCCTGTGAAGTTTTTCTGTGCTCATTATAGCTTTTCTTCGGGTGGCACTGCTGCTGAGGAAAACAGGGCACAGTGAAATGGGACTGTGTGCCTTCTACGAATAATTACACGTACAGGCGAAGTTAAAAATGTAGTCATCCCTCATGTCTGTTTTCGTGATTTAAGTCTCCCGTGAAACACAGCGAGTGCTAATAACAAATCACCCTTTCACCTCGTTAGCAGTAGGCCGCGTTGTCCACTCGCTTCATTAAAAAAATGTTACTCACCGAAATCTGCGCAAATCTGTTTTATATTCCTCACGCATTCATCACTGCTCCCTCCTCGACCTGCAAGAGAATAAATACAATAAATGAAAATAAATGCTTCCATAAAGATTAGTATCATTATTAAGTTGTTATTATTATTAATTTAAACAATAAAACTCGGAATATTTAAGTCAAAAACAAGTTTTACTTGTTAAAATTCTTGGGATATGTATAATATGTATTCATGTTTTATTTATTTATTTATTTATTCATTCATTCATTCTATATTTTAATGTTGGGGATTGAAACCAGGGGCAGATATTCCTTCCAGTCCCTGCCTCCACTGTGAAAAAGTCCTGCATGTGCACTTTTATACAAAGAGCCAGGCCAAATATTTAGCAGTCATAAGCTTTTTAGCTGACCTTTGGGTCATTCAGTATTAAGTCAAAGTTTAATGAACAACGAGCAGTTTGGCTTCAAGTAGACCCAAATGTGAACTAAGCATCTTTTCAGCGGAGACTGACCCAGAGGAGAAGATGCTCATCCGACGGCGACAAAGTAGAGCCTTAAACAGAGTGAAAAGCAGCACCTTTCACTGTCTGTGCTCTAGGATAATGTCTGGGAAAATGTGCTGGATATTTAGGATTCCTCCGATGTGGATTATTTGTTAAAGCTGGTCGATAGTCTGCGCCTCAAGTGCTTTTTACGCACTGGGCCACTAGTACCAGACATGGTCCTCTTTTCACACAACTGTGTTTTTCGCCTACGCGTTGTTACGGTAAGTTTGGTCCACACAATAGCCGGGCTCAATGTGGAGTGTTATTATCCCACGTAATCAGCTCTCCTCTTTATCCTATTGAATAATGTTAAAGTCTGCATGTGAACAACCTTTAATTCGTTTATTATAATTAGAAATATTAGTAAAAAAAAAAAAAAAAAGCAGCTCATAAACCAAACCAAACTGATCTGCTCCCATGTTTGAGGTCTTCACGTGTATTTTCCGTCGATAAAATGTGCATTTCCAACTAAATTCGTTGTCTTCTATTGCAAAAAAAGCCTTTCCAAAAATGCTCTTTTTGTTAAATTCATCAGAAATTCAATAGTGTTCTGAAAAAGACTACTGTTAAAGACGCACAACAGCGATGCAAACGCTTTAAAAATGTCGCCCATAGTGTGGAAATCAAACAGAAAATATCCCCATGCTGGTAAGAAACAGCTGAAATGTGAAGAAATCGACTAAATAATAAGCATTTTTATTTGTCCGAGTAGTGCCTATTGAAATAAAACCCATAGAAAATAAATAAAAATGGCACACAAAATAGAAATAACCAATAGAAGTTAAAGAGAAAGCTACTAAAACATGCTGCGAAAATAAAAGTATAAACCTTGTTCTCATTCCAAATCCAGCACAATCCTTTCAAATATCCAATATGAATTCGTGTATAATATAACGTTGCAGGTTAACAAAGCCATAAAGTTGAAACCACATAAATCACGGCAAACGCCAGTGTGACGATAAGACAACAAATTAATGTGATTTACGATCCAAGAGTCAAAAAGAAAAGTTCCTCTCCTACTTCTTCTTTCGAGCCGGTTTTCGTCGAAACGGAAAATCAGCTGAAAAAACCCGGAGCACTTTAGACTCAATCTGTCGATAATATTTGGACGCGCTTTTCTCCAAATTCTGAATCTGCTTTTGAGGAGGTGGACGTGGACTCCAGATCCGAACGGGCACCGGCGAGAGCGACATTAACAAGCATCACATCCATGCTTGGAATAAATCACATATATTTCCTTGCATTCTATTAACCCGTAGTTAAAGGTTGCTTTCTGCCATGCAATTCCTTACCTGTGAATCAATTCATCATATACCAGCTCCACTCAGCCTCAGTTTCTTTCCACGCAGTCTCTAGCATAAATCCTTCACCCTTTGTCTGTAGACAATGCTGTCCTAAACCTGATCTTGCTGTTTTTCAGACATTTCCATATACCAGTGGAGACAGTATTCCCGAAAGATTGGAAGGACTCGCATTCAACTACCAATAAAAAGCGAACTAGGTATCCTTATTCCAGGAGAAAAAAAAATCCTACCAATCAATCACCAATTGATATATACAGGAATTCAGAAACGCATAGGCCTTACAGATTTGGAGCTAACATTAGGATTTTTTGGTGTTTCCGAAGCTTTATGATGACAAATAAAGGCAGTGCCTTAAGATACAAGCATATTTGTTCACGTGATTGTTCCCTTCTTCAACCAAGCCTTACCTCACCAATCCATTTTGATAAAGGGTGGCGTTTATTTCCTCATCTGAACTGTGTGAAAATGTTCCACTGCCTATTTCTTTTTATATCCTCCTGTATGCATTGCAACCCGCCTAGAAAACCCTGGCAGATCTGTGATTGTTTAGGCATTATGGTTAACACTTTAAATGCACTATGAAGACACTTAAACAAGTAAAATGCATGGATTTCATTTAGAAACCTAACATGCAGCATTTTAGATTTTACACCGTAGAAATTTCAGCTCAATTTCTTTTTTAAATGCAAACTGAGCCTAAATCACCCGAAACATGTAAGCTTATATATAATATAAGAAAATGATGCTGTGATACTTTCTGTTTCTGGTAATTTCTGAAATAAATGACCTATTTTTATCCACTAACTGTGCCTGGATTGTGTTCAAATAAACCATATTATCATGTTTTCTATGTTGTGTCTGTCCTCATACACAAAGAGTTGTCCTGCATTGCTTTCATTATCGACCACAGAAGAAGAAGAAAATAATAATAATAATAATAATAATAATAATAATGATAAATGCACAGCGATGGAGCCAATAAATAAATAAGTACTTGGAGGGAGCAGAATGGATTGGAAGAAGAGGATTTGGAGCCGCAGAGACCGTCGGGTTATCTGTGGATGGAGCAGGACTTGGATCGTCGCAGCATATGTTCAGAGGGCAATAAAAGTGAAAGATTTACAGTTTTCGCCCGGCCCCCCAACAGCCTCGCACCCTTTCAGGAATTACTGAGAATGATTTACAAGGAGGCAGAACTGTCAGCATGCCCAAACTTCCACGACTCTCAGAAATCCCATTCAGATCATCCCCCACGAACGATAAAAACATTAGAAATCCACAAAGGATGAAGAGGAGTGAGCTGTTTTTATTCCTGCACAGTCTTAATTCTGATGAACAAACATGACTCATTTTATTAATGTTGGTATTGTTTTCTTTATTCCCTCTTTACATATTTTTATTCAAATGTTAAAATAGGAATCAGGCCCTATTTATAGAGGAGCCACTTGTCCGAAAGAGCATTTATTTAGAGCATACATCCAAAAAAAATCCACGCTCCTGTCCTATTTCTGACCATTCATAATATTAATCCCTATCATAAAATATGATAAACAGTCACCCTCTTAAATCCTGCCTTTGCTGCTGTATTTTCTCCAGCAGACCCATGCATACACACTAGCCATAGCCCATACAGTCCAGCTCAGAGCGCACACATCAAACGGAGCAATTTATCAAATATCACGACATTTGATATCGTCATTTAGCAGCTCAGGCAACATGAAAAATGCTGAAATATTTACCTACCCAAGCATCCATCGGTTCGGATGTGCGGCTAAAGTGCGGGGCTACAGTTGCGCCGGGTATCGGATATTATTTTCTTGGGGGATCTCTTCAGTTTTCAAGTCTGATAGAGTCCTTGCGATTAATGACGACGCCGTGTTTCTAGGGGGACGTGCTGCATTAATTATTTAGACAATCACGTGGTCGAGAATAGAGAGCGGAGTGGTATAGTCTCTGGATTATATCTCTGAATGCAGACAGCGCACTTTAATATATCTTAGGGGGGTTGTCTGGCTCGGAGAGGCTTCTGCGAAAACAGCTGGAAATCAAATATGGCCGGATGGAGAGCAACGACGTTGTATTCCTGCACTGGGTGCAGTGTCATTGAAAATGGCACTGCCTTTGGCTCCCATTTATTGCTGTTCAGACATGTAGGTCAGTGTGGCTACACGCTGTACGTAGTAGGGCTGCTCTGACCTGATAATTGCTTGGGAGAAAGGTGTTTTAATTATTTTAATCTGACTATTCACACTAAGATTTCACATTAAAGTCTCATATTAAATAGGTTGGAAACAATAAATGATCATATACTAGTGTGTTTTCATTGATATAAGTGATGTGCATTAGGTGTGTTTGTTAGTTATCAGTGGGATTAACCCCCCATCACCCCTGCCCCCCTCAGCATCTATGTGCAGATCACTTATGGCAGGACCGTGGATTGGTAGCATCACTTTGTCCACACTGCTTTCTCTGAATCCATATGACACGCGCTCATATTCGTATACACACACACATAAACACGAGCGCCCGTGCACGACTCTGAGCTGCATGTGCACCGTGGGGATCATTGGTCACAGGGAATGAAAACACTAGTGACTATATGGACAGGAGATTGTCTTTCCACATGTAAAGCCACTTTTGTTTTGATCAGACCTGATTCTGGGATGAGAAGGGTCGGAGGTCAGTGTTTCAGTGGGTGATCTCCAATAAAACCACAACTTATGACCCACGGTCAGGTTTCATGTGGACCCAGAGTGATCCATTGTTCTGTGTGACTGTATGTTTAGATACTTGACGATTATCGAGTTTTCCTCTGATTTTTGGAGCAGGATTTAACACATTTGTCTCCATGTTTGAGTCTCTGACATGTTTCAGTAGAAGCTGATTATAGAGGGGTTTTTTCTCTGGTTTTGGAGCAGGACTCACACTTTTAGAACCCGTTTTTCTTTGTCACTTTGACTGCAGCTACGTCTTTAAACTTCGTCTGTTTGTTTTATAATAAAGCCTCATGTGATGACTGTGTTACACTCATGGTGTGTGTCCCACATTGTCAGTTTTTCTTGTTTTCTCATAATTTTAAGTGGTTTTCAGTGCACAAAATGACGGAAAAACATTCAGCAGTTTACGAAACATGTTTAAGAGCATTATGGAAGATATTTTTACGCAGGGCGGACAGTCACTTAAGTAAAACGGTGGAAATTATGATAAATACTGCCTTGTATTTTTTATTGTTTTTTGGGGGAAGAGATATGCATGGTTTATTCTGCAGGATAAAGAATAATAGGCTGAATTTACCCAGGCAGAGAACATTTGGTGCATTTGTGGATCTTTGTCCATATGGCTCCACGTGTTTATTGAAACAAAAAACTTTATTTTTCCACCAAAAGTGACTCTTTTGTAAAGAGAAATAAAGACAATATCTACTAAAATTCTGTGTAGTTTAATTAACTAACGAAAATGACACTTTCAGCCAAAAATATTTTTTCTTTGGAAAATAAATAATACACATATGAAATTTAAAAAAAAATCTGGTGATGAAGTATACTTTGCAACCATTTAAATGCATAATCAGTAGAAATCTTTATTTTTTCCAATATACTTCTCACATCTCAATGCACAATACAAGGTAAAAAGCATGTACAAAAATAAAACCAAAAAGACTGCATATTGACATGAGACATATGCACAAATCAGAACATTTTGGGGGCTGCGCCAACATGGAATTCAGGCTCTGGCTTTAATGTAAATGCTTGAACTTTTTAACTGTGAAAAAACCCTCCGAACCAAAGCAACCAGAAGAGAAAATGCTGCTTGTCCGGCGGGTCAGGGGGTGTCGAGGTCAGTCCTTGCGGCTGAAATGTGTCCCCTGGATGAACCTGCCACTGCTGCTTTGTCGACCTTCGGTTGAAATACCTTTTCAAGCCTCTCCTCGTGAAGACTTCAGAAAGAAGAGCTCCTCGTACTGGGAGAGCTCCTGGGCTTTTTGTGTCCAAAGACAATGACGGTATAAAACAAGAAATATCTGTCTTGAAACGTGACGTGAAAGCCCCCCTTGGCGTCAATGGAAAGTATAAGATTCCCACATTAACTAAGACTAAACTTTGCATTATGTCATGCTAGTAATGCACAATAATCCAAACGTATTTTAGATTAATAAAAGTTCAACGAATAGTTTTATTTAAAATCGTTCGTGTGCTATACGAAAATGTACAATTTTTTTTAAACAAATAAATAATAACGTAAAAATCATACAAAGAAAAAATAAACAATAATGCTCCTAAATACTCTGGATTTGATTATTTCCGATAAGAAACATCCAATATCAATTTAATGCCATGCAAAGAACAAATGATCTTTGATAAAAGAGTTTCAAATGGCATGAGAGAACCTCTGAAAATGTACACTGTTTACAAAGATGTCAGGAGAGATTTATAAGGGCACTCGAAATAGTATGCACACAGGAATGTCTTGATTTGGGGGATAATATTTAGGCTAAGCAAATTTCAAAGCTTTATTGTACAAAATAAGTTAAAACATACAAGTAACAAAGAAACGTGTAACTGAAAAAAAATTCCTCGGGATATTTGCAATTTCAACGAACGATATGGTTGAGTTGTTTTGGCGTGCTCGATGCAAATAATGCTGCTTTCAAGTATATATTTCGATAGCTATATATTGTGCGTCTAAAGTGGAGTTTTAATAGGAGGGGGAAAAATCAAAACAACGGTTGTGTGTGTGTGTGATTTCAACGAATGGCTTCCCTGCTTTGAGTAAAGATAATTCAGTCCTCAAACCATCGTGAATCCATGTGAGAAAAACAGGCTCTTTCTTTAAGTCCATGAAATGTGCGGAGGTTGCTCATTAAATGTCCTCAGGGGGTTAATGTCCAACAAACAAACAAAAACAAAAACAAAAACAAAAACAAAAACAAAAAAAAGAGAAGAAGTTTGGTTTCGATGAATTTATGTCTGGAGAAAATAAAAGTGAACTTGCAAACCTTTCAGTCGTGAATACTGATTGATTTTCTGACTCAGCTTTTGACCCAGAAACACTGTTATGGTCATTTTTAAATAAAAAAAATGGCTAAAAACGACATCAGTTCCATGCAAAAGTCAGATGCAGCCTTTGTCTTTTTTATGTACAGTTTATTCGTAAAGGTGTGCCACCTTTCCTTTCTCTCTATAATGCTGTTATATCAGTCTGGTTGTCCTTCTGAGCGCTTTGCAGATGGCTGGAGGCTGGTGCAGACCTGCCCTTGGTGTTGGGCAGTTTGTGATCCTTCTTCCATTTCATCCTTCTGTTCTGAAACCAGATTTTGATTTGCCTTTCCGAGAGACAAAGAGTGTGGGCTATCTCAATCCGTCGCCGCCTGGTCAGATACCTGTTAAAATGAAACTCCTTTTCCAGCTCCAGAACCTGCTGCCGGGTATAAGCTGTTCTGGACCGTTTGGGTTCGGATCCTGTGTAATCTGGATTCACTAAAAGGTGGGGGAAAAGACAGAACAACAAAGTCACCAAATGTTTCCAGTGCAGCATGCAAACAAAACCAGCAGCCTGTCCAACCCCGCGGCTCTCAAACTTTAAGCAAATCCTACACCGAAGCAAGAGCAGGAAACAACTACTGATCTGAACCGGATTAAAGGAGATTTGCAGCAGATTTAAGCAGCATTTCAAGCGGTCAATATGTGTTTTCAGGAGCTTTGAGGCGCTCACCTAGCGGCCTATTTCCTGAGCTATAAAAATTTATGACTTGTGTAATTGGTGAGGCCTTTCAAAGACTCCCATAAATATTACACTGAATGATTTCTAAACTACGGCTCTCAGTTGGTCCATAAGAGAAGAAAGAAAAATCTTACCAGTAGTTACGTGGACTTTCTTCATCCAGGGGTAAACTATTGCTGGCTGCTTGGCTTGTATCCCATTTTGGCTCTTTGTGTTTTGCTGCTGTCCACAAGTCCGTGGTCCGGCCACTTGGACCGGGGGCCCACGTTCAGTTTGTGCGGTAAAAGGACTCGAGTGGCTAGATCTCTCGTGCACATGACCCCGTGGCTGCACTGTGGAGTCCTGCACAGTGTTGCAGCTGAAGGGCTGCTCCGTGTAGTTTGACCGTGGGTAGATCCCTGGATGCTGAAACTCTGTGTCCTGCGATGGACTGTAGTAGTCCGAGCCCTGCTCAGGTATATAGTTATTTTGTGAATATTCCTCACACGGAGGAAATTTGGGATCCACATACTTAGAGTTCACCATATACGAACTCATGGCCATTAATTTCTGAAGGTAGAAAATACTAATTTTTCTCGAGTTGTCTTTTTTTCCTCCCTCCATAAAGCCCTCCTACTTGGTGTCAACTGAATAAAGTTAGCGAACCATGTGACCAGATCGGCCAATAGAGGTGATGCTGGTTCATAAACGGGTAAACATACAACTAAAAGCAATTCTATCTAACTTAAGATACACCCAAATTACACCCAAGAGGGGAAACACAAATGCTGCTTTTCCAAAATTTGTGCGCAAAATAACAAAATTAGAAATCACACTGGATAAAAATAAGAAAAAACACCTCATTCAAGCGTCTTTTTTCCAACATCTACCTCATCATACGGTGTAAATACATCAAATAAATGCAAGATATAAAGAAACAGCGGATGTGCATGTGTGTGTGTTTTATCTTGGATAAAATATCTGAGTTTCTAAGGCTGCGGTGTGACTTAAAGCCATGGTGTTAAACAGAGAAACTGACAAAAGATACAAAAAGCCCCATGGCATAAAAGCAGAGAAGAATGACTGAGGACAATTGATGGAGACTGTCTTTGTCAAGAAGGGGTCATCCAAAAGTTACACCAATCTCATCACTTCATCTGGTCCCATCCCTTTGAAAAAAAACTGTCTCAGGAGCCTATTGGCCAGCAGCAGAAGCTATGGGAATCAATAATGTAGAGACAGAAACGACCCACAGGGCAATAAAAGCCACAACATGGAGTGAACTGGATAGGTTTTTAGAAACACTCTGAACATAAATAGAAATGCACTCTCATTCATAATTATGTTTATTTTCACGTGAAACATTTTGTATCAGGTTGCCTTCACGCCTCTAGAGTTTCATTTCACCCTCAACCTCTTCATGAGGAATGTGTTGGCAGATTTACACTCATTCCTGGATAAATTCTGTCACTGTAGCGTTTGACAGCGCATCAGGCTCCGAAAGCCCAAATAGATGGCAATGAGTCAATACATCGAAGTTTTTTCATCGACCATATACTCCCCTAGAATCGAATCTGTGACTGTGGTTTCATCACACAAATTCGGTTCTACAGGGTATATATAGACGACGGGAAGCACTGCCCACTTTAGCCCCATAACCACAACACTTTATTTGTGGAGCACTTTACGCAAACAATATTTACAAAGCGCCTGGCAGTCAGGATGAGCAAAAAATAGCACAGAGACAAGGTTACATAAGGAAATTAAAGGCATGTGTCACAATCATGTGGTTGGCAACGTATATAGTAGAGTAAAATGATAGATGATCCCACCTGAGTGGCTTTATTTTATTCATTTTTCACTATATTTTCAGTCAAACTGAACTTCAGTTGCATTTACAGTTTTGGGATCTCTATGTTGTGATGACAGAGAAACCTCAAAACACGTCAGTCAGATTTTTTGTTTGGTTTTTTTTTGGGAAAAGAAACAAAAAAAAATACTTTAAAGAGGCGTTTCCGCAAGGTATTACTGTCAAAACCAGGAGCACATGACAATCAGAAGGTACCTGAACGCAACATCAAAGGTCAACAAAGGTTTATGTGATGTTTTTCTCCAATTACAGTCCACAAATATGACAAAAAACACTTGAAAATATATGATCATTACAAGATAACATACCAGAATCAAATACACATCTTTGGCAGATATAAGGCTGTAAAAAAACAAACAAAAAACACACACATACACACAGAGTCTAGATATTGGCAGATGTGTGTGTGTTATCTCTGCAGCCCAGAACATGAGGCTGGAGGCCATAGAGGTCAAACCAAAATCATTTACAATCTTATCCAAAAGTTTAATTATTTTTGCACCTACTGACAGCTCAAAGGGTGCAAAAGTTTACCAATTCCTCGTCAGCTATTAGCCAAGCACCATGGCGGACACCACAACAAAACAGGCTTTACAAATGAAACACAGCTTTTCAGTGGCGGAGGTTGACTGGTTATATTACAAAAGAGCAACATTTTAGTGAAATAAAAATCAAATATTAAGCTGAGATATAAATAAATGTGCAAAGAGCAAGTCATTTAGTGTCGGTAAAATATTCAAATATAGGCTAGAATTAATCAGATATTTATTTTAGGGGGAAATTTGGGCCAAAAATAAATACTGAGCAGATATTTCGGATTTAATCATCAGCTGGTTTTTGGCCTTCTCTGCGCTGCTTTATGTTTTTTAGTTAAATGGAGAGTTTGGCCTAAAATGTGACATTTCAACGCCAAAATAAAAAGCAAAAAATAAAACTACAGGCCTTAAATGAAACTGGGAATAAACCTGACCGCGTAAAAGTCAAGTTGACGCTCTTTGCTGCGTGTTTCTGTGCGTAATGTAGGCTTCATCACGTGAGCAACCACAGGAGGGTTAATATCAGCTAAACATTCTGGATAGACATATAAATGGTTCAAATAAAAACAAAATAGCTTGGGATATGAGTAGAATGTTTGCTTCTTGCTCTTCACATTTCAATATTTGTGAGACAGCCTGACCTGTCTTTCACCTTAGCCCTTCAGACGGGTCAAAGCCGAGATTCACAAACAAAAGAATGATAAAGTCAGCGTTTCCTGGCTGCTTGGGTTAAAAGAAAGTCTAACTATTACAGCTTGGGTCTTTTTTTCTTTTTTATAATCATATTTTCAACTTGTTTTCAATTCTAAATAACCCCAAATCACAAGGCCTTATTTATTTCATGACTCTGCGACGTAAGGGCGAGTTATAACTCAATTAAAGCAAGAATTTACTTGTTTAAAAAATGCCCCAAAAATACTATTCAACTATAATCAGACCGAGTGTTCCTGCAGTGGATTAAATTAAATATTTTCGGCCTGCAGAGGAAACACATCAGGCCAACAGTAAATTCAACAGAAGCCACAAACAGTGAAAAGCATTTTATTTCAAATGTAAATGCACCCGTGTGTCTGCTACGTATTTATATCAATATGCACACAAAAAAATACAGCTACTGTTCTCAAACAAACGAAATATGAATGATGTTATCTCCAAATGACACATAACAGTGCTGCAGAGCCACAGTAATGACTCCTAATGCCATAAACTGCACTGCACTGATTTAACCTTTAAGATAATTCACTAAGTTATTCAGAAATTCACCCAGTCTGATGACAACCTGTTGTCCGCCTCCAAGGAAATAAGAAACAAACCGCAGCCATCTATAATTAAATCATGGAGCCTGTCAGACCAGCAACTTGAAAAAGAACAAACAAAAACGCATCTTTTAGCGCTCCAAAGATTTTTACGCACAAACAAGCCTCCACAAAGTGTAAAACCAGCCATTCTACAAAGAGCAGCTCATCATAAAACTGTCTGTATGTCCTGTTGCCGCCTTAAGAGGCAGGAAACGGTTCAGCCTGAGCTCTATGCTTGTGACATCACACGCCCACACCACCAGAAAAATGATAAAACACAGCTTACCACCGACTCCGCAACACATGGCACACCGACGAACAAACGCACCCGGGCTGGAGGGAAAGTGAGCCCGGTGAAGCTCCCTGCCAATTGAAGCACTATTCCAACCCA
Source organism: Ostorhinchus rueppellii (assembly GCA_030068375.1). Lineage (NCBI taxonomy): Eukaryota > Metazoa > Chordata > Actinopteri > Kurtiformes > Apogonidae > Ostorhinchus > Ostorhinchus rueppellii. The sequence continues at coordinate 25,321,742 of JAQQZY010000015.1, forward strand.
TCTGGACGGTCTTACTAATACACAATGAGAATTATATTTTGGCTTGTCAAGTCCCAGGCCATAAAACAAACTTTAATGGCATCACGTGTTTCCTCACAGCCATTCACAACAGCGCGCAGGTCCATAAATAACCCTCGAAGTTGCACTTACTCAATAACGCCGATTACACTGATGTGCATTAAGGAAAAGTCACAGAAACGAGGAGGCTGAGGGGTTACAACTGTTACAGCAGATATAGGAGCAAAAAGAAGGATGTAACTGTACAAATTTACATTGTTATTATTTTAAATGTGAAGAAGTGACAAGTGATGCAGTGGAGGCCATGGCCTGCTCTGTGGCTCTTAAATCTGTTTAGTTTTTAGAAAACAATCTATTATTTATTCCTAAATAATCATCTCTGTAAAGATATTAACATACATCCCAACTGTTCAGACCTGACACTTTAAGACTGATGTCATTCATCCTTTGGGCCAATCCCAGCGTGCATTGCACTGTTGCTCCTCCTCTGCTTTCCAGACTAAACCTGAGGTAGGTGGTGCTTCTGCAGTGCAGGTATGATCTGGAGGGTGGATAGGGGGAGGGGTCTGTGTGTGTATGTGTGTGTGTGTGTGTGTGTGTAGGGGGGGCTTGGACTGAGAGGCCTGTCATTTTTTTACATGCATGTCTTTAAGAGTTTATTTGATGTGATCTGAGTTGGAAAAATCCCACATAGTTCAGGGATGTTTTAGTTACAGGGTTCATCTGTGTTGTTGAAGTAATCATTTATTTCTTCTGTCAGTCATTTTTGCATGAATGTACCCCAAGTTTTGTCAATATTTTTTTTTCATCATAATATAAGCAGAAAGTCATGCTGTCTGGGAACTGATTAGGTTATGAAATGAGCATTGTATTGGTTTGATACATGTATGCATAAGTGATGTAATGACTTTATGGGATATACGAGGTTTCCACAGGACATTGTGAATGGATAAACCTAAACCTATCAATACACACTATAATCAGATGGTTTACCTCAACTGTTAATAAACTTTCTCCTCCTAACACAGAAGCAGCAGCAAAAAAAGTCATTTCAAACAAATAATCGTCCTAAACTCATTCAAAAACTGAATCAATCACGTGACCGACCTCTCAACCAATCACACCGTTCAGGAAGCTGGTGTGAACAGTGTGCAGAGCAGGAGCACATAGGCAGACTGTTGGGCAACAGCGCCTTCTGCTGGCATTTTTATGGTTTTCCCTCTTTTCCACTGCAAAAAATATCACCCTGTTCCTGCTAATTTTACTTTACTGGGGTTTAAGAAAGTAGTGAAGGATTAAAAAAAAAAAAAAACAACTGCTTTGCAAAACTGTTAGTATTTAGATGCACATTAATATGGACATAAATCACAAAATGTTAGTGTATAATCTATTATTATCTTTTAATTGTTATAAAAGAAGAGAAAAGCATGTAAATGAGTATTTGTGTTTACTGCATGGTGTCATATCATTTTATATTATTGGGCCTTGTTTAACTCTACATGAAAATGCATTAAATGAAAAAATCTATTGTTTAATGTTTTAAGAGATTCCACATTTGTACAGAATTAAAACCAGGGTTAAAAAAAAAAGGCGAAACCACAGCCAGTTATGGAGGCTAATATGCGTGCAAGGCCTGTGGTCAGCCTGCAGAGATTATTCCTCTTCTTTTTATAGATATCTCACACATTTCCAGAAAATCTATAGTCTCTTATTTGAATGTTCGAGCTGAATAACACAGTGAATCCTGTCTAGTTCTCACAGGCTTCTACTTGTGTCGGTCTTCCAGTGTCCATTTTGCCGCATTGCAGTAAGGCTGTAAATACTTTCGCAGCTGCCTGTCAGCCAACGGTGAAATACTGTCTTTGTTCAGTTGGCCCCATCTCCAGGCAGCTGAAAACAGCTATGAAAACTCAACTTCTTCTGCCAGGACTGCATATGTGGGGTTTTTTTACGCAAAGCACAGTTGTTCTGCGTCTATTATTCTGCAGGATTTGGCAAGTGCACTTTATAGAACATATATGTGTGTGTGTTGTGGATGTATGAAAGCAGATGCTGCAGATGCTTATTGGTTAAAAAAAAAGAAATATATCATTGCAATCATCAGCTTTTATAAGCAGGGGGACGCAAAGAAATGTCAACATGCAATATTAAATCGAAATTTTTCCCTGATTGGTTAAAGAGTAACGCAGTAAATTGATTAAATGTGTCAAGCAACCACATAAATGACTTCATAGATTAGTTATATTTTTGTAGAAACTGTCTAGAATAGCAGCTATGAAGGAAAGGGAGTGCATTTGAACCAAACAGCAGCCAGTTGCATGCAAATAATGATCGAAATGATTATTCTAAGAGGGGAAAAAATGCACTTTTCCACCTGCATTGAATTCATTAACGACTTATACATAGCAACATGTGAACTGGCCATATTACCTGAAAGCCTTTAACCCTGCAGCTAATTAACATGACTAATGAAACAGGAAGCTGTCACACTTCACATGCAGACACCCAGAGGTAAACGCACTCCGCTACGGCACACAATACTTACATGTCGCAGGCAGGTAATCCATGTTTATTCTTGGAGCTTTACTATTTTTCATAGAGTTGCGTCGAGTCGGTGCTGATGGGATGCGAAGAGGTCACATCTGCAAGAAGTTGAAACAATCCCTCTCGTCGTCCGGGAGAATGAGCATCATCGTAGGCAGTGGCGCAAAATATAGGCTGATGAGACTTTTAGAAAAATCGAATGAGTGGGTTTTTTTTTTTTTCTTTTTTTTTTTAAGAAAGCCCACCGTGGCGTATCGGTTTAAACGCCATAGACGCAGAATGCAGTGGGAAAAAATCGCCTGGGAAATCAGGAAAAGAGCCATGAAGACGTTTGCCTCTCACACATGACCAGTGGCATCCAATGACAGGCGATGGAGGCACATAAAAAGGTCTATTACCAAGTTGTAAATTGTCCTCTCACAAAAAGGAATTTCGACTGCAGCAATTCTTCTCATCTTTGCGCATAATAGCAGAAGCCCCTCCATGTCTGCTGGAAAAAAACAAGAGGGGGTTTTCACGTCGTTCCTTTTTTTTTTTTTTTTTCGTTTCTTCTATTACCCAGTCACGTCTGTATATTTAAAACAGCAGCCAGACTACAGCTTTAAATATTCATACTTAATCGCTCTTGCAGAATAAATTGCAGTTAAATAATAAACATGTTCAGTTTTTTTTTATATACAAACTACGTATTTTAACACTTTAGGCCTTGTTTAATTAAAGCCAATAGGATGATTGTGATGCTTTATCAAGACTTAATAGTGAAAATGATCACTTTTTTAAATAGATTTGGATGGTTTCATTTTAATGCTTACTTTTAAGGTGGCAATTACGCATTTGGAAACAGTTAAGAACGACACTTTTGGGAGGTTTTTTTTCCCATTTTGGTTTGAATCCACTAGAGGCCTGCATGTGCACTAACTGTTAATAAAAATCCAATGGAGTTACAGGGTTTTGTGCTTGTGTAAACACATTATGAAGTGAATTTCAACACAAAAATACACCTGAAGCCTTTTCTGTGGTGACTCTTTGTTTCTGGAGAAAATAAAAACATTGTGTTTGTTGATTTGTGAGTCCGTTGCACTATTTTCTCAGCGTTTACGCATATTTCCACATCCTTTGGCACGGTTTTAAGGTTCTTATTATTTATATGTAGATAAATCACCTGAAAACTCTGATTTTTTTCATGTTGTTGACCCTCGAGATTACAGGCCCCCAAAAAAAGGAATTTCTTTCATTTAATTCTCGTCCATGAGGAGGACATGCCAATGCCAGAGTCAGCACTGGGGGATTTATAGTCCGGCTCTGGCTCGGTTTCTGGTTTCCCGTAGTGTGTGTGTGTGTGTGTGTGTGTGTGTGTGTGTGTGTGTGTGTGTGTGTGTGTGTGTGTGTGTGTGTGTGTG
>JAQQZY010000015.1:25325806-25351788 GCA_030068375.1 Ostorhinchus rueppellii
TATTATTATTATTATTATTATTATTATTATTATTATTATTATTATTATTATCATCATTATTATTATTATTATTATTACTATTATTATTTGCAGTGTTCCATAGTTACACAGTCTCCATGATGCACTGGATGGCTGGTGTTTGCACCAGTGTGTGCTTCTGGTGCACCAGTTCACTGCGGCTGAGTGATGGGGAGCCAAAGACAAATGCAACGCGCTCACATTGGTATTTCCTTTGATTAGAGACAACAAATATGTCTGACACAGCTTCTCTGGATAAGAAGAGGGAGCAGAAATCAAACGATTCTGTTTTCCAGGATGACACGATTCTGAAATGAATAAATGCATTCATTGTTGGACAACAAGGCGTCAAGGATACACGTCTTTAATGAAAATTCTCTGCCTGTTAAGTCACGTGTCTGCAGCAGGATTCTTTCAGCTCATGTTCAGTGCAAATGGAGGCAAATCTTAACGTGATACGGTTTTAATGAAACCATATAAGCTCAAGCTCCAGTTTAATAAAAGGATCGAAGGTTCCTGACTGTTCTGCTCTTAAACTATGTAACTTTTAGGTGAAGTTAAAATACACAACCTGCTAAAACGGTGAGGTGCGCAACAGGAAATGAGCTGATGATTATGTAAGTGCTGCTGAAATCTTTGGGTTAATTTTATGACAGGTCTTGTATTTGTTCCTCTCGCGAGATTTAAGACAGACAGAAAGTAGTGGACGCCTGTAAAGTTTTATTTCAGTGATTTAGATCAGTGTGTGTGTCAGGCTCTAAACACATGAATCCTTATGCGTCTCCAAAAATACGAAATAGATGCAGTTTGTCTTTTTTTATCTAAATACTAATAATTTAGTCCTTCTACCTCTTATCTCCGACGTTACATATTGATCCATGCGTCTCACAGAAACACACAGTGCGTCAAATCCTAGTTGTTGCACAAGTAAACCTGAATGATAACAAACAAACGTGGCACAGGAAAGTGTTCCACTGAAAAATACAAAGACTATGAATGTGTTTTATCTCCTCTGGTAAGATCAGAGTCCGCTTGTTGTTGTTTTTTTTATGTTGTTCCGACTAGACAAGATGGACCACAGAGATAAAATGAGTTTCCAACAGTAGGATTAATTCACAAGACAGTTACTATCCACCTCAAACCAGTGCAGTCCAGATTTGTGCCTTTGGCTGTATTTTTTTTATGTTTGTTTTTGTATTGGGTTTATCTGTTTTACTCAGAAAAGACTAAAAATAACAGCAAATTTTCTTTAGGATACTAGAATAAGTTGAGAATCTCCTAGTTTAACGTGCTTTAAGCAAACTAAAGAGTTATGGTTGACCTCATTCATGGCCTTTAAGAAAAAAGGCACATGACTTTCTGTAACTGCAGTAATGCCTGCATGGAAAAAGGAGCATTGACAGAAATCCCCCCCAGTCCTCAGTGATGTGGTAACCGTTTTTCTTATCATCAAAAGGGAGATGTAGTCCGGTTTGTGCATGCCTGTTGGCACTGTGTAATCACGCAGGCATATATTTTCAGATGAAGCTGAACGTCGTCATTCATAGGTTCAAGTTTTCAGCCGTGACAGTCACCTCACACAGTCCACACACACACAAACGGAGAGAGAGAGAATCAAAGTGTCAGATTAAAGCATCAAATAATCAAGTCAACGTTTTCTTTAATTGTTCCAATGCTTTGTATCCATCTCCATCCTGTGCCATTTACGCACAGCTCGTGGCGCACAGCGTTCGGATGCATCCTCATGACAATCACCACCTTTAATGGTGATGATGTTCACTTCTCAGAATACACAGCACCTCACTTCATTCATATCAAGATTTTAAAAAGAGAGAAATAGAAAAAAAAATGACACTGCGGCGTTTGAGTGCGTTGGAATATAACCCTTCTAATCCGCTCCACTGTCATTGGTTTTTTATTATTATTATTATTATTAATTGTAAGCACTTTTAAAAAGGGAAACAAGTGATCTCTGTGGGTTTTAGTCTTCTAAATGTTCACTGTCTCTGCCCGTTTTATTTAAAACAAAAGAACTGGACAAAAATAACAGCTCAAACACCGACTGTTGGGTGTGAACAGCAGATTCCAACAGTGTTTCCATTTTCACTCTTTATACATAAAAAAAATGTTAGAACATCAAAAACAGTGGTTATGCAATCAAATCCTACCTCCTGTGTGCATCATGTGACTAAAAAAAGACAGAAAAGAAAACATGGAATTTCTATAAAAGCACTGTTTTTGTCAGTACAATGCCACAGATATTGATGCAAGAACTGAAGTGATTTTAGTTTTTAATCAAGCAAAACATGGAAAAACAACCAGATATCAGCTCTGAAATTAAACTATTCTGAGCTATTTTTGTTGTTTTTTATTATATTTATCCAAGCAAATGCACCTTTAGTTGTAGCAGGCAATAAAATCAACAAGAAATCGAAAAAAAAACAAGGGTGGTCTAATACATTTTTCCGCCACTGTACACTAAACTGACAAATAAAACGGAACAATGTTTGTCCAGTTAAATCATCTTGATGATATTTAGAGGTTGCGGCCTTGGTGGGGGGGAATGCTCAAGGAATCCGCCTCGAAATGTCTGCTATAGTAATTCTGTTTTCTGCTGTAATGATTGTGAGCAGTGGCTGTAAATGCATCCCAGTTCTGTCATTAAATCTCACAGTAATGATGGAAATATGTAAACGTATGTAACTCTCCTTCTAAAAGCTCACTGAGGTTTCCAAGTGGGTGTAGCAGCTCTTAATTAAAATCATGCATTGGGATTCTTCATCTGCAACGTCTGTCTTTGTTTTAATACTAACTCTGTGGTTTTTGGTCTGAATTTAATCTTTAAAAAAGGTCATTTTTGACAACTCTTTATCATATAAATCTATGAATCTATGGGCGATGGTATGGTCCATATGTTGTCTACATGTTCCAGCTGTGATAGAAGGGCTATAGCTGGGACTAAAAGAACAACATCGCCCTCTAGTGATGTCACTGCTTCCAATAGAGAGGTAAACACAGCCTGGAGTTCTGCACAAATCTGATGCAACTGATGCTGCACCAAAAAAAAAAACTCACTTTTTAACCTGTATTTGCTCCAGTTTAAGAACTTTTTTCCCCTCTGCTGCTTTTTTTCTGTTTTGTGTACATTTAGGACCAAACTATTGGTATTCCATGTTATCACAGTTTAGCAGAAAGTAAAACTGCGTCAGACTTCAGTCAAAGTGAAGTTTTTTTTCCCATCGGTGGGAAATGGAGTTGATGAATAAACGTGACCATTAACAGAGAGGGGGGGTGGATTTCCTCTGAAACAATTCATCGACCAGACACCCTGTGGAAAAGTGTCTACATTCTGTTTGTCAGCAACAGACGCAAACGCCTAAGAAAAGAGGTTTCAAAGGAGAGTGTAATTACTGGCCAGGCCCATAAACTCATTTAGGCCAGACGTCTAGCCATTTCTATAGCTTTATTGGACCCCGTTTCTTCCTGCTTTAAAGTAATTATTCGTACAAGTTGGACAATAAATTGGAAATCCACACCTCTCCCAATCGTAAACACTTTATTACTTATTCCTGTACGTTTCAAATAAAATCAGCCATATAAAATATAAAAAAAAAGGTGCGATTCAACATAAAATAACCTGTAGAGATTTTATCTGTGAGTCCAAGTTGTTTCCAAATTAGAAAGTTGTGGTGCATGTAAAATAATAATAATACTTCAATAAAACATACAGAAGAAATGTTTTTATTATTAAAATTAACTTCATTATTTGCTTTCCAAAATTTCCTTTTTGTGTGAGTAGATGGGGGAAAAAAGCAGATTTTTTTTTCTTCAGTCAAATGCGTTCTGGTTCATTTTGAAGTTGTGAAACATGTGTGAAATGGGTCGAAAATGCAGCAAACTGATGCGTATATGATACAAACAGCAGTCAAAAAAAAATAGTGGAGCTGTGAACATGTTTTATATACAACTAGAAAAAACACACGGGCATGTTTCCTACAATTGGAAGTGATTTTAAAAAAAAATTAGAAACCGTTCAACAGCCCAGTGTGTTTGAGTCAAGTTGTAAATGTTTTTGTTTTTTTTCTTTTAGTGGGATAGAAACAATCAAATGGCTGCAAACAGTATATATGTCGGATCGTGACGCACAAATCCCACCAAATCAAACTCCTGGTCGAAACATGATGACACCAACACTCGATGACATGACACCTAGAATGTCTCTAATGAAAACGTCTATCAAACTCCTACCAAAATAAACTGGATTGTTCCCATGGTTTCCTTCATAGCTGATCCTTGCTGTTCCTTTCTCTGTTCATCTTCTTCATTTTCATCCTTCTGTTTTGGAACCAGATCTTCACTTGTCTTTCTGTTAAACTCAGAATACGGGCCACTTCATAGCGTCGGTCTCTGGTCAAATACATGTTGTAGAGAAACTCCTTCTCCAGCTCTAAAGTCTGATATTTAGTGTATGGACATCGCTTCTTTCTCGTAGAGCGTGCGTGAATCCAGTTTGCAGCAGGGTTGTCTGGGGGGAAAAAAAGGGGGATATAGGTTGAGTAAAATCACTTATAAAAGGGTGTTTTTAATGAGCAGGATTTTTTTTACTATAAAGCTGGGATTCAGAGTGCAAGTGCTGTGGCTTTAATGGATCAAAACCCAAAATGAACGCATTTATAGACAATAAGACCGTGCGTAAAGCTGATTATTTCCAATAAACCAACCTTGTATCTATCCATAAAGACTCTCAGGAAAACGCTTATCGAAAAAAGGGGGATGTGTATCTATTTTGGGTTTTCTGAGACATAAAAAAAACTTTAGGATCCCCCGCAATAAGCCATGCAGGGCGGGTTTTTCCCCTTCCCGAGCCGCGGTATAGTACGAGACACTTTTATAGGTTAGTAAAACCTCCAGTTTTACACACCCAGCTCATACAGTTCTTAAGGTTGTAAATCAGGACTGGCTATTTCGTTTACTTACTTGGGTCAAGTTGTTGTTGTTGTTTCTCTTCTTTGGGCTCGCTGTGGCTCGAAAGCTCACTTCCACTATGCTCTTTGGTCGCTTTTTCTGGACACTCTGAAGCTCCACACGCGAATTCACCGGCGAGCGGTCGGGCTTCAGCCTCCAGCGCGTCGCACTCTGTGGCTTTCGCTGGTAAGATATCGGGCTTTGTCCCGTACGAGCGACTGCTGGAGTGAAATCCGGCAAACGAAACGTGGTTGGAGATGGGGTCCATCCAGGAACGTACGCCTACATATCTGCCGTCCGACGCGGAGAGATGGGACTGGTGGTGGTGATGGTGGTGCACGTATGGATGATAAATCCCCTGCGGGTGAACCGACGACCAAGACGAGGAGAAAACGGCGGACTTCGGTGCGAAATTGCAAGAGGAAAAGTCTGCGTTGTCCCCAGCACCTGGCGGCCTCGGGGTCACCGTGTGTGGAGCTTGAATAAAACGCGCACCGTACACATCCTCCGGCTCCTGGCCCATGATAGCGTCCACATAGCAGTTACTGAGAGTGCCACTGGACGACATTTTTGATCTCTTCCTACTCATATAATAAGGGTTGCACTGTTACGGGAAGCTTCCCTCTATGAACAATCATAGTATTTTTGCTGGCCTGCATCTACAGGGATTGGTTACATGGATCACGTGGTCATATTTACCAATACAGCGAGTAAATCAATCCTGCCCTTGCTCTCTCTTTTTTTTCGTCAGGTTTAATTTAGCTTTTCATTTCACAAATAATAAAAAAGCCCCTTTAGATTTGAGCAAAGGGAGAAAACAACCGCCCAAATGAATGCAAATGGGCCCCCCTCCTCCTCCTCGTTTTCACATAGTGTGCGTAAAAGCTGGAGGACGTTGCAACAATACACCAGCTCAAAAGAAGGAATAAGACACCTAAACGTCCACACAGTCCAGCAGCACGACGTCCCTGTATCTTAATGTTTGGGAAAACTCTTATAATATCGTCTTAATACCCCCAATGCTAGTAAAATGGTTTATAGACTTACGGAGTCCTCGTAAAATAGATGTAATAACATGCTGTAAAATAACAGACGCCATTTCCGTTCTCAGTGCGGTGAATCCATTGTTAATATTCGGAGAAGAAACATATTTTCTGGGTTGGTTTAATTTTTAAAGTGAAGCCGGAAACATCAGTTGTAAAATTATTGTATTCATTGAAAGGAGAGCAATAATAGCTTTATGTATCAATAAATGTTTTATGAGGTGCGTGTGATCATGCCGTCAATAAAAAAAAAAAGACTTGGAGAAGGAAAGTCCATCTGTGTGTTTCTGTCTTTAAGGTGCACTTTAAAAGCCAAGTAAAGCACTTTTTCCTTCTTTTCACTCAGACTTTTCATTTATTTATTTATTTGTTTTTTTGCAGGAAGGCTTGTTTTGACCTTTACGCAGGCCCACATCAGCTCTCCACACTGGATAATTACTTTTTTTTTTTTTACCTTCTTCCCAAATAATGAAAATTCTCAAGCTTTTTTTTCTACGTTGGAAATACTCTCACCGTGGCGTGTGTGGCTCGAATAAGAGGAAAGTTTTTTGTTGTTGTTGTTTTTGTCTTTGAATTTGCGCTTGAACATAACTGGCACCGTCTGATAAGCCATGTATTAGTTTTGTTGCACGAACAGACCAAGGGAATTAAAGAAATACCATATTTATTTCTTTACTCGACTTCTTTTCTTTGTCACACTGCTGTTATACTGTTTTTGTTTTTTTTGTTTTTTTGCAGATGAACGACGCAAGTGGCCTGAACATAGTATTTTTTAACATTATTTAGGATGCGTTTTAAACTAAAATTACGCACGAGGACTGCGATTTCAAACAGGCATAAAAAGAGACAAAACAGCTTTACAAATACTGTATAATATCCTAAAAATCTATGTCGGAAATGCATTTGTTGAAGCATATTTAGATCCGTGGATTATATCCAATGCAATTGTTTGATGTCAGATGAGCGTAAATGTGAAATAACAACAATACGAGGCATTGGGGCAACATTTAGAAATACTCAGCAGATAGATAAACGTAGAAATGTCTTTTTTTTACATTTCTTATTTAATTTGGAGTAAAATCGTGAGTGTGTGACAAAGCACGTAGGTTCCGCGTCGGCCTTAGACAGAAAATGTGTTTGAGATGATTAAAAAAAGCAAACAAGTACAAAACAAGAATATTGGACAATCTATTTATTGCAAGATACATGCCACAAACATGCAATAAATTCAGATTAACATCATTTTCTGCCGCTTGAAGCCCATTGAAATATTTACCACTGAGCAAATGGCTTGCACTAAAACAAATGTTGCACTATATGACAATAAATGTGCTTTCATGACTGAAATAGAGTAACTCTATCCCCCCCTCCCAAAAAAAACACCCGACTCAGTAACGTGTACTGGCAAAAAAAAAAAAAAAAAAAAAGGAGGGGAAATCAACTCCAATAATTTAAGACCAACGTGTTACCCTGTGATAAAATAAAACATGTACACGACGCCACACAAAGTACTAAAACTGGAATAGATACATGGTCACAGTTTCGTTGAAATTGAGGATAAAACGTCCAATGCCACTCAAGCATCAAACTGCGTGGGATAAAAAGAGAAGACAGCGAACATACATGCAGGGCTCACGAAAAGGTGAGGTTTGAGGTCAGTTCACGGATGCGGTTTTCTCTGTTCATTTTCTTCAGTTTCATCCTGCGGTTTTGAAACCAGATCTTGACCTGCCTGTCGGTCAGGTTGACGCTCCTGCTGATCTCTAGGCGGCGCTCTCGGGTCAAATACATATTGAACAGAAACTCCTTCTCCAACTCCAAGGTCTGGTGCTTTGTGTAGGGACATCTTTTCTTTCTCCCACTTTTTGCGGTCAACCAGTTGCTCGTCGGCGTGTCAGTCTTACAGTCTGTGGAGGAACGTCACATCAGAGTCAGATTCAGGGTCTGATCCGGATCAAATCTCACCTCAGGGAAATAACACACAACATAACCGCTTTCCCCAGAATAAATAACATGCACGGGTTGTTATTAGTCGCGTATGTGGAACTACTAATAAAATTAAAATGAAATGAAACCCCTGTTGGTCAGAGCGCACACCAGGGCTGCATCTATGCACACACACAGGCATTAAAAACACCTATTCATATTTTATAGGAGCTCAAAGTTGAATCAACCATGTAACCTTTAATTAAAATACGCATGTGGAGCTATGGAAATAGAAAAATCACACTCTCATTTGTTTTTGTTTTTTTTTTCCATATTCTAATTTAACATCAGATTAAATTACAGGAGTAGCTGTTTTTGCAAATGCACCAAATCTTTTAAAACAATCTGGAATATTTAACAGAAACACATATAATAGACTAATCATAGCATATGTGAAATGTCTGCAGGTTTTTTTTAAAAAAAGTATATAAAATGTCCTTGAAATAAAATAAAAGAGCATTTTTTTGCATGCATTTTATTTTATTTTAAATGTCTATGGGGAAATGGGAGGTATACTCTGCATGCTGCATAGTAAAACCATTCTCTGCTGCCTATTACTGCAACCTGAGAAAGACTCTCATTAAACATTACGACTTTAGGGTTGTTTGTGTTTTATACTTGGTTTTATGATGCTGGAGCCTTCTCAGCACAGCGCCACAAGATAAAAGCTTTCATTGTAGCCAACCCACCTTTCCCTTCCTTCTGGTGCAGCTCTGGGCTGGACACTGAAGCGTCCATGGAGCAGCTTTTCTCCTCCGATCCGGACTTAGGATCCGGGCTGTCCTCGGGTCCGGGCGTCCTTGAGGTCTCCGGGTCTTCTCGCAGGACGTCCTCGCTTTTCTTTAAACTGGAGGACGAAGAGGACGAAGAGGAGGACTGCGGTTTCGGGGTGACCCGGCTCAGCTGCATCAGTGTTGGGGTTGGACTTGGTGGTTCATGGCAGTAGTTTTCCTGAAGCTTCCCGTTCGCATAAGTTTGGCTCAGCCTGAAATAACCCGGAACCGGGATCTCAGGACCGTCAACCGGGCAGGATTCGGGAATAACGTTAGAGTATGCGGGGACATCTGAGCTGACCTTTTGTACTCTCTTATCGGAGTACATGCAGCAGTTACTCTCCTCCTTAATGCTCTGTGAAAATGTACAGTTTGACATCTGACTGGGCGCCTCTATTCTGCAGGGTCTGTTCGGATCAGTCCAGTTATCTAGCTGAGGTATGTACGAGTGGACATTCATGCCCATATTTTGGTGGTTGACCTCCCCTCTTTTGCCGAAAGACGGCAGGAGTCCACAGGTTTGCATTCCGTAAGTTCCCATTTCTGAGCCAGACGGCATGTACATGTTGCTGTTGGAGTAAAAGCTGTCCGTCCTGCAAGCACCAATTAAAGAATCCACTAAAAATGTATTTGCCGCAGGTGAGCTACTGGGAAAGGACATTTTGGGGGGTTAAGTTCTTTGGAGGAGAGAGATGTCCTTTGTAAGCTGACATATCTCGGAAAAACAATCTTCGAGTAAGTCAGGATGCCTCCCGACCACATGACAAGCCCACCAATGAGATTTGAAAATGGCCTTGAGACGCAGCCTCCACTCCCCGCACACAGACGCGTACTGCGGATGCAGACGTGGTCAACAGCGACACCTACAACACGGACTTGAAATTGGTTGAGAGACTGTGACTGCACAGCGAGCCCACAAAGACTCAATCCACCAAAACTGAAGGAATCTTAATGAAAAGACTCAATGAAACACACGCTCGTGCCAAGTGTTTTTCCTCACTTCGATGTCGCCTCATATTATGTGTAATCACCCACGTGCGTAAAGTTACCCAAACGCGTTGGTGTCTTCGTGTAAAAGTGTAAAGTGAGTGTGTTTATGTGCAGATTGAGCTGCTTAGACACATGCTGCATATATAGGCGACAAATGCCTGTTATTTAAAGAATGTAAGCAGCTCTAAATGCACTATTTTCCTTCCCACATCCACATTACTCCCAGTCCGACTCCAGAGCCCACATTGGCCATATTTGCATAATTTACTCAAATATATCTGGGAATGGAAACACAATGAGGTTCCTTAATAAATAAATAACACCATTTTAATTTGCTCTCTTAATTCTTCGTTAATTCCAAGTTTGGATTTGTAATTAAACTAAATTATTGTAATTAAACAGCACGTTGGCTGTAATCTTCCTCCTGAAACACTTGGAGTTTCTGCATTTGTTATTTTATGACCAAAGCCGGGTGCACTTTTCATAGATGGAAATGAGTGAGAAGCTGAGCAGCAGCTGAGCATGAAGGTCAACACTATCCTGCAAGGCTTCATTCAAGAAACTCCACACAATGCAGATAGAAAATCGTTTATTATTTGAACACATTTCTTTTTAGCACAATATATTTGCACAAGATATTTGTTAGCAACGTGTCACAAATGTATTTTCCAAAATAGGAACCTGTTAATGAAAAGTGGTGTGTGCACATTCTGGGGATTATTTTACTCAGGGCTTTATTGTTTTTGTCTGCAAGAAGGCAAATGAGTCCAGGACGAAGACTGTGCCAAAATAAGCGAGGGGAGAAAAATAAAAAATACTGGTGCATGACACATCAAACGACTAGGATCTGATGTCGAACATGCAAACAAAACATCATGAAAGGAGCTCGGAAACACTGGATCTTTGGTATTTACGCAACAGAAATTTAAGTATTATACATTTACATGGAGACAATGTGATCGTCTTGCTTGTTTGCAGGATTAAATACTCAGATTGTGAGCAGCTATTTTATTTTTTTAAGCAAATAAATCATTTTACAGTCACAAAAAGGAATAAAATAATTTTAAAAAAACACAGGCCCGTATTGCAGCGCAGGGTTGATTATACGGAAAACCACCGATGTGCGTCTGCTTATTTTAAAGGTCAGGAAAGCGGATTTGTATCTTTTTAATGTATTTTTTCCCCAAGTGTATTTAAGCTGAAACGTACCATAAGTGTTTAGAGATGCTTTTTGTTTATTTGCATTTATGATGCATTGAATTAAAAACTAAAAGTGAGACGCATGTTAAGGTTTAGGTTTAACGAACAGCAACAAAATATGAACAAATATGGCAAAATAAACTTTTAAAACAGGAAAAAAATTGGTCCGCATATCATGAAATAATAATAATAATAATAATAATAATAATAATAATAATAATAATAATAATAATAATAATAATAATAATAATAATAATAGAGAAGGATGTTTTGTCCATATTCCTTCACGGTTCTATAATATGGAATATTCTGGGCCTGCAGATTTCTCTGGCCTAAAAGGTGAGCGGCCTTCAACACAAGGTCAAAATCTACATTTAAGGTTCATATGACAAAGGCCGTGGATGTTTGCCTTCGAAAACACTTGAACATGACTGAAAAATGTTAACTACAGCCCAGCGATGCGCAAATAGTGCACCCATTTGAGTGACTGAGACGCATTGGACGGCGTCTTCATCTGTCTGTGTTTATTTTTATTTCTTCAGAGACTAAAAAGCTGCGATTTAATGATGTAAAACCAACTGGCTTTTGATTTCCTCTCGGATTAAAGACAATAAGAAATACGGTTTTTAAAAGGAACTGTGTTAATATGTGGCACTGAAATAAAAATCTAAATAAAACCCTTGCTGACTGTTTTATTTCCTCATTGCTGGATTTTTTTTTTCATTGCATGCAGGGTGGATGTTAAATTTGGCTGAACTATGCATTTTCACTGAGACAAAGCTGCAAGTCCGCCCTCATGTGGATAAGTCGAGTAGCAAAATGAAACACCCTACACAGTTGGTAATGTAATTTCACTGTAGGACATGATGACAACCCACTTAAATGCTTAATGAAACCTCGCTTTTCTTACAGCCTTTATGGGAAATAACTGCAATGGATCACAAATAGAACCAGCATCAATTCCTCTTCGTTTTTTTCCCCCATTTAATTTCATTTATCCATTAATTTTTTTGACACAAGAGTCTAACTTTATCTGCACTGACCTCAAATTCATCACATGAATTCATCAATGAAACGATTGTATCTCTGCCATCAATGCATTTATTGAGTCTGTCCATGATTGTTACAAAAATAACAACAAAAATGGACTTTACGCAGCTTTTACGCATGGCGCTCAGATGTTTGCACTCATTTCAAGGGATTTAAAGGAACACACCAGATTAGAATGACTAAAAATAAAAATAAATAACAAAAAAAAAGGTGTTCTTTGGAAGAATTAATTTGACATTTTGAGATTTTAAGAACAGAAAAAAACATACGTCACCTCTCAGAAATGAAGATGAACCTGAATTTAAAAAAAAAAAAAAAAAAAAGAGCACATATCCACAAAGATGCTGCTTCTAATGGGAATATCTACCTTTCTTTTTTTCTTTTTTCTTTTTTTTTTGGAGCTAAAACTGAAAAAATATCAATAAGGAGCTAAACATAGTCGTGATCCTCTAAGATGTGTTGAATCCTCCAAACATTTGTAGCCTGGAGTTAAAGTACTTTGAAACAGGAAAGAGAACCAGTCCTCTTGTGGTCTGGGGGTTGGGATCCCAAAGTCCAATAGCCCCTATTTAGACATTTACAGCTACTTTTATTATACTGTCTAGACGGTTCAAGGTTTAGTAAACAAAACAGTGTTTGAAAGCAAAGGAAATAACGGGACTATACAGGCCTGCAAGCGCTACATTTCTCCAACTGATGAAAATCCCCCTATTTCTTAAGTTCTTTTGGTAAGTTTAGCCACTTGGTTGTCTTGTGACAGATTCCGTAACTATTATACAACATTCGTCGTGTCTACTTTATTTCACACCACAACGTTTATTACATGCGTCTTTTAAATGCACATACACAAGGAAGCCTATATATTTTTTCTATATAAATAATTCGAAAGCGCATCTCGCACTTGGCTGAAAAGTGTGTCGCCAATAACGCAAAAAGAAGAATACATGAGGGGGAAAATAAATAAATGCGGAATTTTCTTGCAAAAATGTAGTGATTCTTGTTTTGTTTTTTTAAACAAATGTCAGATTTTTGCTGTTTCAACACGATGGGTTATGCAAAGAGAGAAAGGATCAGTCTGTAAAAGATGTGTGTGTGGCTCCTATTTAACTCCCGTGTGTGTTTGTGGAAGTGTGTGTGTGTATGTGTGTGTGTGTGGTGCGTGTTTGTGTGTGTGTACAGATATCAGAATAATGGATTCCCAGTGAAATACTGTAGGCGGTCGCGGTTGAGCTTTTTTTCCTTCATCCTTCTATTTTGAAACCAAATCTTCACCTGCCGATCTGACAGGTTTAACATCCTGGACAGCTGAAGACGCTTCTCTTTGTTAATGTACACGTTGAAAAAAAACTCTCGTTCAAGTTCTCGGATCTGGTATTTGGTGTAAGGACACCTCTTCTTCCTGGACTTGGTTGATGAACCTGCAAAAGAAAAATGACAAGTTAAAAAAATATAGCTTCTAAAATTGAACTTGTGTGAAAATATTTGGACCACAACACAGTTTGCAAGTTGATAATATGTTATTTCTGCACTTTACGCACACACACACACAGAGAGAGAGGAGCTAACACACACACACACACACACACGTTGAGTGAAAGACAATAACAAAGGAATTAGCATTAAAATGAACTTCTACTCCACTCATTTTGTCAATACACTCATGTTTAAAGTAAATTCCCCACTGGTAAATGTATTTTTATTAAAGGCGCACAACATACTAACTTTGATAAAGCCATTTCTTTTTATTTATTTTTTTTACCAATAAGCACAACCTGTAGTAACAGACTGAAGGTGGACACAAGACAACCGTCAAAGTATGGATACTTAACCGTTTCCCATTGTAAATACCTTTACAACCGTAAAGTAAATCTTATTGGGATATAAAAGCTTTTGCATGCTTATAAAGCTGCACATAACCCTGGACGAGCGCAGTGGTTGGACCCACGGAGCCCAGACACCCCATTGTCTAAATTACACACCTTACACTCTGGACAACGTGGAAAATACTTACTCTGTTGGTTGTTCTTGTCGCCGCAGTTGGAGGATGAGTCCTCGTCGACGCTCCCGCTCGGGTCAGCTTTGTGCTGCTCCAGTTTAGTTACAGCCTCGTTGTTATTTACAGCATCTCCGGGAACACCAGAGTCTGTCTTTTGTTTGGGGGGCTCCGCGCTCGGCTTCTCCGAGTTTGGAGGGTCAAAAAACTGGTCGAAGCCCTGAGGGAGAACCCCATTCCGGCCCACGCTGGTGAAGAAATTGCACGGCGAGCTCGTCCCACCGTGGTGACCGTACAACGGCTCGTTCTTGAATATCACATCCGCCCTGCTGCTGGAGGACTGGATCAAGTCCCGATGCATTATGTCGTCCGTTGAATAGTATGATGCGTAATTGCCCCTGTAGTGCCATTTGCTGGGATGGTCCAGTCCATAATCCCTGAAAGCGACTTCTCGAACAGGTTGGACTTGGGTTATGTTTGGAGAATAAGGGAAATTAACCTGGCACGAAGTAGTCTGCGGTAAAAAGGAGGAGACTGATGTAAAATCGGGCGTCGAAACGTAATAAGTACAGCTCGGTAAATACATATTTGACGCGCAGCTGCGATCATCGTATTCCGTCATATCTCTTCCCTTTTCCTCCTTGCAACAGAGGAAAGGAATTGGCAGCTTGACTGTGTTAAACTTTGTCCATCTATAGCACCACAGGCGCGTGGAAAGACCCCGCCAGGGAGAAAAAATCGGAAACGTAGGCAGACCTGCAATACATCTTGATCGATTCTTGAGGTAATTGTGTCATGTGATCCAGCAAAGAAATTACCATACATCAATATCAGTCATTAAAAACTGTCCGGAGAAACTCATGTGAGCGCATGCAAGAGACTTCATTGGTTCCCTGCTGCAGAGGAAACTCCTCTCCTGCCTTCTTTGCCCTATAGCTCACGGAAAAGAAATTTGTGGAGCACCGCTGGAATATTTAAATGAAAGCTTTACAGCAGCATCATCTCCATCTTGTAATGACATGTAATGACAGCCGCACACGCGCACTGCTCAATAAATTTACCACTTTGCAGTAGGCATCGTGGGATTATAGCAACAGTTAGGTAGGAAACATTGAAGTTGACCCCCGCACTTTTACTGAGAGATGGAAACACACCGTCTCTGCACTGTTATCCTCTGCTTAAAACACAAGCTTTAACAATTATGCGCAAAC
Organism: Ostorhinchus rueppellii; assembly: GCA_030068375.1. Taxonomy (NCBI): domain Eukaryota; kingdom Metazoa; phylum Chordata; class Actinopteri; order Kurtiformes; family Apogonidae; genus Ostorhinchus; species Ostorhinchus rueppellii. The sequence goes on from JAQQZY010000015.1 coordinate 25,341,036, forward strand.
CAAAAGCGACCACTTAATCACTTTTTACGCACGTGAATTTTACGCATTTAACATTTATTATAATTAATCCTAATGGCCAGAATCATATAACGCGAGAGGGGTTTTTAATGCACATACATGAGCCAACAAATACATGAATAATAATGAATTTATGACCAGATCTGAGCTGGTTAACCTGCAGTATGATGCAGAGGTACTCACGCGTCACACAGGGAAAACAAAAGACTATAAAAGTATCGTGCTGCAGTGTTATGCGTTCCATGGAAACATACAAGCCTTAGCTTTAAAAATCAGAAGCTTTTCTATCACGATTTAATATTCAGTGCACATGTGAGTAATGAAAACATGAAGAAAAGCCTCCCCGGAAACACTGCAATTTGACAGAAGTTTATCTTGGAACGCAGGAAGGAATTAAAAAAAAAAATACGGCACATGAATGATGCCCTCATTCAGCATGCATGGCCAAGTCCAAAACAATTGGCTTTGACCGTCTGTAGATGTCCACCAAGCATTCACCAACAACAAGCCTCTGTACTCAAATCATTTATTGCACGAAGCCGGTCATGCCTGCAGGGTTTAGTTCCTCTCCTCTGTGGGAAAAACAGAAGCAAAACACTTGTGAACGGACACCGTATGTCTCCAAGTCTGGACTAATATGTTGCTTTACTTCTGTGAGTATGTTTTCTTTCTCATGTTTATCATTTGTTTTAAAATAGAAGGAACAAGTAAAAAAAATTGTAGGCACGACCAGTTTTTGTAGGTATAACACTGAAGACTGGAAACAACAGCAAAATGCGCCTTGGTCGTTTTAGAGGCCCCTAGCCATGTTGGCTTTAAGAGAAAATCCTGACTGTTTTAAACTTAAAGGTCACGTAATGTGGAAGAAACTGAATGGAGATTATTGGTTTAGTGTTAGTCATCCTTTTTTTAGTTTGAGGTGGTTAAAACCGTTCAAACAAAGCAAATAAGCATAAAAACCTGGCGTTTCTTAACAAATTAATTCCTCCGACGCATGTGTGCCAAAAACTATTTGGACCCATCAGCAGCCATTTTAAGTAATGCAGTAAAATATTAAATGTTAAAGACAAATACAGGACTGAATACTTATTGTAAACATCACTAACAGAGCACACAGACAAAGTTACACAGACCTGTTGCTGTTGTTACTTGTTGTGGAACTGCTGTTTCATATGTCTAGTACTATTTTAAAAATACAAATAATAATAATAATCTGGATATGTTTTGTTTTTAGAACACAGTGCTCCCATAAGAATTATTCTAATGATTTTTATTATTATTACTATTATTTCTTTAAACTTTGGCACTAAATTCTGCGTAAAAAAAATCCATCTTTACGCGTAACTTAAGTGAGTAGGCCAGGTAATAAGTAAAGAAAAGAAAAGAAAAGAAAAGAAAAGAAAAGAAAAGAAAAGAAAAGAAAAGAAAAGAAAAGAAAAGAAAAGAAAAAGAAAAGAAAAGTACACTGATTCTGAAATAAAACGAGTAAAAACACTGATGAGACTTTCACTGATTAAACTTTCAGGTCGCTCTTTTATTACAGATTATATTTACAGTTTTATTTAAATGTAAGAAGTGTTTGTTTCTGTTGTTGGCTTCTGTGTAACAAAAAAAAAAATCCCAATCTGATGATAATTTCTGTGCTCCATGTAGGAAGTAGCAATGTGCAGCCTACTAACTTGACCTTAACTTTGTTTTGGTGCCCCCACTATCTTAAGGCGCAGGGGCTGTATGACGCAGTCTGGTAGTAAAGCAATAAAGCAACAAATACTGAGGGAAAACGGCGTCTATAGAAAACTCAGCTCAAAGTAGTCCACGCAATAAAACCTAGTGGTGTGTCTATAGAAACCTGCGGGGAGACTAAGATTTCAGACAAACCTCTGGCGTCATTTTAGACTAAAATAATACATATATATAATAAAACTACACGTACACAGGCTGTTAGGAGCTACTGATAATATTGCGGATTTGTGCCAATAAAACAGGGCACGCATGGTCCAAAAAAAGGCCTGAACCACAAATGGAAGAACCACCTCTTCACGTTTCATTGCAAGTTACAAGCTCTGAAATGTTCCGAACTGCCATGATCCTGCAGTGTTGGAGAAACACGATGGCTGCAGCCACGCGGTGATGATGATGATGTGATTATATGATGCAACCAGAGGCCTTGAATAGATCCGCTCTCCTAAGGTTTCCCCTCTGCATGATTGTATGGAAATTCTTAGCTGTTTGGCAAAAGAAACCAGCAGCTCGAGTTTGACCTTTAGCTGCAGGCTTCATGACAACTCGTGACCTGTAGCTTTGGCTTTTCCACTTCTCTGTGTCCAAACAGTAATAAAGAGTTTGGGTAAATATCAACACGTCTATTCCATGTCCAGCACCAGAATGTGTCCTATTACGCACAGAGGGAGCGGGTTTGCCATTCTAAACAGTCTGGATGAGAATGCACAGGATGCAGATGGCTGCGGAATTACACCAGATCCATTTGGTTACCTCCAACTGTCTGAATGGGTGCAAGCTGCTACTGGGTCTATTCTGAGCAGGAATTACTCCTCCAAAGCTGGAGAGCACAGGCGCGTAAATACTAAACTGACCAAGGACCATATGAGCAACGGTGAAAGGAACACGCAGGTAAAAATATTTGGTGTTAGTCCACGCAGGTTTTTTAAAAAATTACGACCATGTGTTGTCTGAATTTTCCTGAAGGAGGTTGTAGGTTTTTTTGTTGTGCAGTGTACAGATGTTTACATTTAGTCTGTTGAAGCTTCACGACAATTATTAACAAGATGCGGCTGAATGGAGATTACGAGGTGTTCGCTTTCATAAGTCCCCCAGAAAGATGTTATGAAGTTATTTTAAAGGCAGCAAATGCGCATCTTACATCCACGTGCTGTGATGGGCATGTATTTTTACTATAGTGGAGGTTAACTTATTCCATTTTTACAAGTATTGAGCTTTTCAGAAGGAATAATCCTCTTCTATTATCTGATGTACAGAAATAAAACATCGTACGTGTATTTTAACACATAAATATTATAGTGATCATTTATGGCAATTAAATAGATCGACTCTGTACTGACCTAAATCTAACTATTTATCCTGTATATCCAAAAATTCAAGCAACAATGTGTGATCATTAAAAAAACATCTTTATTCATAAATGTATTAATCTGCAGGTTGCACCTTTACGTGCGTAAAAATGTGGTTTATACATTCTTTCCATGTACATTCTCGTGTTTGCCACAAAACATGACATTTTCAGGAATAATAATTTGGACACAATCCAATCCAAAGTGAAATATACAACATGTAAATATAAAGAACTGGATGAACAGAAAACGGATTCTGATGCAACCGTCTGATCTGATCTGTGACCTTGCGATGACATTCGTTTTTTTATTATTATTATTTTTGGAACAAAACCAAGTCTGACGGTTCTTTAAAAAAATCCACATTTTAATTTGATACATTTATAAAGCAGGTAAAAAAAATCAGAACTATTCACATCCGCAAACTCAGTGATTCTGCAGCCATTTGGATTGAACTTGTTGTTGCTCTACATGCGGCGCATTCACCGACCTTGAATGTGGACGTGTCAAAACAGAACAAAAGCGGTGCAACTTTACTTCTTTAAGCAGATTTACAAGAACTTCAGGAGAAACAGAGCCTTTTACTGAACAACGATAATGCTATATACATGCACTTACAATATCCTTTGTAACAACTGAGTCTTAATCCTCGCGTAGACATGAACTTGAGCTCAGCCTGGTTGTTCCCAGACGTAGACGATATGCGCAGGCAATCATAAATACATATATAAAAACAAATATTAACATTTAAGATCACATTCCTGCTTTAAAAGATCCATTATTACTATTATAAGTAAGTAATAGTTTCCATTTTTTATCATTCTGGGTTAGGCCTTCATGAAGCCTGCGTAATGGCGCATTTGGAGAATCTGAAACCGACTGAGAAATAACCATTTATAACCTCCATCCAAAGCTGTAATCCGTTTTATTTTTAATATTATTACAACTGAATTGTTGTAAATGCATACAACGTGCCCTAATGTGACGAGAATAGTAACATGTAACAAATACTTATAAATAGTCTATCAGTGTCACAAACTGAAGGGACGAGATGCGTAATAATCATATTAATACACATTATTCAGCTCCGTCAATGATGCGCTATTGGTCATGATCAAGTCCAAAGGTCATCAATACGCAGAGAAAGCCTGTTCCCGCAGCATCAGCCGCTTCTTCTTCATCCTCCGGTTCTGAAACCAGATTTTCACTTGTTGGTCGCTCAGGTCCAGTCTGTCTGATAACTCTTTGCGTTTCTGTCTGTTGATAAATTCATTCATCATAAATTCATTTTCAAGTTCAGCCAGCTGTGGCTTCGAGTAAGGTTTTCTCTTCTTTCTGGTTTTCACTTGTGATGAGCACCATGGGGCACCTGGAAGGAGCAGAGGCAGAAATGAGTTTTATGCTTGAATTTAAGCCCTGAATTAACACCAAGTTCAGCATCAATTTAAAGGAATAAGTGTTCCCTCTTGCACAATGTAAGATGGCAGGATTATGTACAGTGCACTTAGTAAAACATTAAATTATCATGAATCCTAGACACTAGATTTGGGGGGAATGTTATAATAGGTAAGTTATGATGACGCCATGACATGTAAAGTTAACAAAAAAAAAAAACATGATTGTCATTATAGCAACAGCATGTGATAGTCTGTATGATCCAAACAGGCGCTCAGAAAGAATCTATTGCGTAATTTATGGTCGTTATTGTTCTTAAAATGTAAATATAGTTGTCTTAAATGCTTTGAGACACACTGAAACACCAATATAATTGTAAAAAAGGTGCCTAACCTTCTGCAAAAGTCGTCCTGGAGCATGTGTTACTAGATGATGGATGATTTAGAGTCGGTTCCTGTTTGGTGCCGTTCACATTAAGGGGACCTGCTGAATCTGGACCGAGCTGGGCCGCAGAACCGTGTGACCGGTTCAAGTCTGAGTATCCGCGGTCACCGGCGGCCCCGTGCTCCCCTGCGTAAACTTCATCTTGCCTGCCAGACTCCTCTCTCTTGTGGTTTGAGTCCTGAAAGCACCGCGCAGATTCCTCCAAATGCGCCTTGACGTGGCCACCGGACGAGTTCGTGTTTACAGACACAGAGTTGGACAGAAACGGTGGACAGTAGCCTCCGAAGGCGCGGCTGCTCTGTGGTGGTGGCGGTGGTGCGGCTGCCGGTCCAGACGTGCACGAACTTGAGGAAGTCCACGGGAGCGTGCACACCTCTCTCCTGTTGTAAGGGATCTGATGAAGCCCGGGTATGTGGGCTCCATTACCCCGTAAGTTGGGGAAATACAGCGACTCAGGGGGAGCAAAATTCAACAAAGAACCAACATAGCCGGGATTTAAAGGATTCCGCTCACACATTTCCATGGAGCTTTCCTCAAACGCTTCTTGCAAGCCTTTTAGCAACTCCTGAAGAATAACGGGTAGGTAATTGTTGATTTGTTAATACAGGGTCACGTGATATGTAAAATATGTTGTTCCGCCCCACCCTTGCTCCCAATACTGCAAAGCAAAATACTCCATGAGGACATATTTTGGTATTGGTGGTGGTGGTGGTGGGAGGGGGGGGATCAAGAACAAAACCACAACCTTCTGTTTGGTATTCATTATTTTAATAAACATTATTTGGTTTATTATTTGAGAGGGAGTGAGGTCTGGTTTGGTTTTGGTATCACTGCGCACCGACCGTAACAAGGTGAGTGGCCCAACGCAGGCCTTGTGCGCCACAGGAGACTGGATAACCTGCTGCCTGTGCACATTCCGCAACAGTTTTTAAACACAGCTCGTTTATAAAGGAAGACAATACAAAGTAAGCCCTTTGTGTTTGTGTCAGAAAAATAAATAAATAAAAACCAGACACAATAGATGAGTAGATTTTCCCCACGTTTAGTCTCAACAGCGGTGCGTCTTAGCCTTGACGTGGCAAAATGTGGCTGCTTTTGGTGTCCATTACAGACTTTAATTGTCAATATTCCTATATTCATACACAAAATCCTCACCTGATGCTGTGTTTTAGCTCGGTTGTATAATCATCACTTAGAACCCATTCTCATAACCCCACTTTACCTCCTGCAGGTTTCAATATTCCTCATTTTATTGTGTCAGTACTTCAGGATAATATCACTACAAATTCAGTACGCAGTGGGCCTACCTATTAAAATGAGACGTTTTGTGCATTAAATAAAACAGTCATTACAGCAGTACTACCTGTAAAATTATATCTGTGAATCTTGACAAAGGTTTTTATCCTCCTGTGTGTTTGCGTCCTTGCCAGTGAACTTATAGGGCATTAGAAGACAATGGGCTCTGTGCTGTTATTGGATGTGGCTTTTCAACAACATGCCAACAACGCCGCCTTAAAATTTCTCACAGACTGGGATTAAGTGCGATTTGTGTGGCATGAGAGGCAAAAATATCCCCACAATGAAGATTTGGATCAGTTGGTTTTCCAGATACAGCACAGAGATTCTGATAGTGCTGCAATGCTATTAGGTTTTATCACTGCATTGTCCTGAGCGAAACAGAGAAAAAGCAGCCTGTAAAACACCTCGTCACAGTTTTGATATCCCCCACAGGCCATCATTTATTCAGCTTTAAACCTAAAACACTCCACTACTTTTAGAAATTAAACTATTGCGACTATAATCCAATAGGTGGCACTGCAAAGTCACAACAACATGCTATACAGTTTTTTTTAATCCTCTTTCCTGGATTTGCATTTAATTATCAGCAACATTTCGGCTCTTTGTACAAATCATACTCTGTGCGATGCAGAAAAGACCAAATATTTTGTTTCTCTTCAATGAAAAAAAGTAACTCCATGCCCTGATGCACTGTGGTTTAAACATCCAAGAGAAAGACAAGCCTAAAAATAGCTTAATAACTCATGTAATTCTGATATTTAACTGTGTTTATGAAGAAAAGGCTGCTGACGCATGCGTAATATAGCGAGTTTCGGTTTTGAATGAGGCTAGAAATGATATATTGAGCAGAAAACAAGTGATTAAATCTGAAGTATTAAAAACAAGCCTCAAGTCAGTAAAGTTCTAAATTCATACAAAGATAGCATTATTTATTCATTCATGATTGGGAACTTAGTCATTTTGTTCTGCATTGGGAAGGTTTGTTTGGTGTTTTTAAGCCCACATTTTAAAGTCTAACCGTTCTAACACGATTTAATCCATCAGCGTTAAAGGTTAAGGTTAAATAAAATACTTTGAGCAAAATATGATGATGAAAATATGAATAGAAGAGGGTGGGGTAGAAGGATTTAGAGGTAAATATAGAAAAGGGTCACGTTTTCATGAAGGAGCTGGAACAAGTTTCATTTGGGGGAAACTGATATTAAAATTAATAAGTGCTGGTAACTATCTGCAAGTGATAAAAACGTGCTAATAAAAAAAAAGAAAGAAAACTAGTCTTTTCAATCCGTTCAGCCACAACTTTGTTTCATCATAAACCAACTTCCATCCGTTTCGTTTGCTGAGTAAAAGGTTAATCATGACCCGTTTGAGATCTTTTCTCCACATTGACTAGTTGAATCATCTGCTAAGTGACTATACCATAATTATAATACACCCAAATTCTTATTTTTATGTTATTTTCGCCGTTTGGTAAATTGTTGCAACATGGGTGCGCATTACGCATGGCCACACCTCACCATCAACAGCACATTTTTGTGCAGAGCATCTTATAGTTCCAGAGAGACTAGCCCTCAGGAACCCTCACACAGTCAGTGGCGGATGAAGTTTTCATTACAAACTGTGCAGAGCCATGTATACTTTGCATATAGGCATGCTTATGGAAAATAATTCAATAAATAAAAACAAAACATTTTCTTATTTCAAGGCGAGGAGTGCAGGCGCTTCTAAAAGAGACGCAAGCAAAAGCCCTGCACCTCAAAGGCGTCCACAATTAGAAAATTAGAAGTTTTAGTGTCGTTTACTGCTCTTCGTCCTTCAGGTTTACGGTGTCAGGAGCCAAATTGAGCAGCTTCTGTCTGGTTGTTTTCCAGGCCCTTTGAAGGAAGCTATCCGCCGTCTTTTGTCCTTGGTAATAAACTTGCTGCTTCCCTCGTTCAAGTTCCCCGGACATTTGGCCTAATTCTTACAAATCACGACAAATGCATAGAAGCAGGAAGAGTTCAATCTAAACAATAATTCACAGGGAAAAAAAAAACATAATCGTTGCTGACTAAATTCCAACCATCAAAATTGCAAGTTGTTAAAAACAAGAACATTAACTAATAATTTTGCGCATCCGAAAAATATTACATCGTAGGCCAAGCATAGATTAGTCTGTTATGAATATATTAAACTCACCAGGCGAGAAGTATACGTCATTTAATGGTTTTACAGACTATGTACGCCAATCTATGTAATATTTACACATGTGGATCTCTAGCACAGTAAAAGTTGTTTTCTTGGAGAACAATAGACAAATGTAAGAATTCTAATGGGAGCAAAAATGAGGTGTTAAAAAAGGAAATGCGATTTTTGTGTGTGTGTGTGTGTGTGTGTGTGGAAATATGAAGAATTCACAGTGCAGCGATTAAAGTAGTTATGGCCTGAATGAGTTTTAAAGTAAAAGATTGGATTAAAAGTCTGGTCTGGTGCAAAGATAATAAGAGAAGCAGAGATATCATCAGGATTTTATGCTTTCAGAGAAACGTGTCTCTGACAAAACAAGAAGACGCAAGGAAATTAAAGGATTTTTGGATTGAATCCGTTTAAATATGATTGTAAAGCTCATTGTAAAAAGCATACCATCATGTAAAAATGTTCAATTATGGATCACTGTTGTCACTTTACAGTTTTTGTTCATAATATTAAGTCGGCTCGTCGCCACATAGGTTTGGATTTATTTGAGCTTCGTGCGTAAAATGCTCATCATAATCATAGCCCACATGAGATCAGACTTAATGAGATATTTCTCCTCTCTAAATGAAATTAGACACTCTTATTTCATCAGCTGGTAGGTAACTGTACTATAATTATAAGGAAATCTAACGTGGTGTTATTTTCATATTATTTTTGCCCCTTGGAAACGTGTTGCCGCACTGGAAGTAGCAATTACGCATGAAAATACCTCATCATTACTGCAGATTTGAGAGTTTCGAGTAAAGTACAGCATCTTATGGTCCCACAGAGACCAGGAATCCACAGTCAGTGGTGGATGAAATATTCAGAATCTTTTTTTTTTTCTCTGACATCACATTCCACTCCAAATAAAGCCAATGAACTGAAACGATTACTTAATAAAAAAAAAAAATATCTATCAGTAATTAACTTAAAGTGTGAAAAATAGTGGTCATTACACAGTATAAGTCTATTTTAATATTAAATCTGATGTTTTTAGATGAATTTTTCTGCTTCATTAATGTGTAGGTTTCATTTTTCGGCTGCATGTTTAAACGGAATTTATTTGAGATTTAATGTTGGATGATTTTATCTGCATTAATGCGTCATATTCTTCAAAATCATCACGTTTGTGTGGAAAAATACTGCGGACAGACTCGGTATTTTACAAGGCAGTCACATTCAGAGTTAAACAATTGAAAATCCATCCCAGAGAATATCACTCCCTGCGGACTTGGAAATAGACTGATCTCTGTTGGAATAGTTTTGGATTCATATGTTCATGTTACTGTCCTGCAGATCAGTCCTGTTGGACAGAAGTGGTTTATGCGAATTCAATTATAATAAAAATATGCGGCGCTTTTCTCATCCTGTTGTCTGTTTTTAAGATTCCAGAGCTCTGCAGATATGGGCAAAAAATAAATTATAAAAAAAAAAAAAAGAAGAAAGAGAGAGAGAGGGGGGGGGGGGGACTATTTGTTGTGGCAGCAAAATAAAGCGGATTTAACAGCCAAAATGTTTGTCAATAGAAACGCTTTATTTTAATATTTTTGGTGTAAATATGTGATATTATAAACACCCACAGTTATTTAAAACCATTTAAATTAATGTTACTATTTATTTACAAGGAATAATGAGCAGACCTGAGTATTTTAAAACTATTTCTGATCATGTGGAAACAATAAATTGAATATTTTGTGATGCATTACATCATATCTCCCATTCCTTTATCTGTTATATGTTGTTGAATATCGTGTCATTATCTTCTGTATATTTTGTTGATGTTTTTAATGTTCTTTGGTTGTTTATTTGTTTTCTACATCTATGTGTACTCAGAAATTATTAAAACAAACAAATAAAAAATAATAAGTTTGCTGTGTCCTGTGTGTAGCAGTGAAATCTAATTTCCTATTATGTTCACAAAAATGGTCCTATTTGCATTTTTTGTTCATGTAAGGCAGCGTTTAAGTGCTTTGTTCATTTTAACAAGACAGAAAATTGCCTCAACAAGTATGGGAACACGTGACCCTTCAGTTTATCACAAACATTTGTGTAATGATTTTACTCAGTGACACAAATGTGATGAATAAACATAATATGATCATATTTGTCTCAGATGTAGCTGGAAAGATGTATTCAGTTGCACATCATGGAAATATTCAAGTACAAGTAAACAACACGGATCCAAAACGCGTTCTTGATTACACTGCTCTACAGTTTCTTAGAAAATATCTGCTTCAGACATTAAATGTGTTAAATCTTACACAGTTTAATAAGATGAATCAGAAAATAAA
>JAQQZY010000015.1:25374819-25385807 GCA_030068375.1 Ostorhinchus rueppellii
AGGGTTCGAGGTGAGGAAAAAAAGACAAATTCCAACCCGTAGAAGTTGTCTGCTTTTTGGAATTTGTGAAAAAAAAACACAATGAATGTGCACTTACTGCTACTGTTTGTATGAATATATTCCAGCCCATTTATTTCTTCCGCTTTTCACTGGCTGCCATTCTGACATGTTCTGATAGATATTCAGTGCACATGCGTAGATGAAACCTGGAAAACTAAACGACCGTGTATGAAGGGGCCAAGCCAAACTCCGGTTGACTACATATAACAACTCAGACCAACACCAAGATTTCGGGGTAATTAAGAAACTTTCTCAGCATTATAAAAAGTCACCTCTTACTGGCTGCCTCTCCGCAGATTTCAGACGTCTTGTAGTTCCACCAGGTTCCAAACATTCACGAAAAAACTGTAGCAGTATTCACGCGGTACTTTCAGCGTCTCGCGGCTCAGTGTGATTAAAACACCTGTGTAGACTTTCAGGCCTTTCCGCGCATTGACGTCACGCGCAGCTGATGTGATCCAGTCATGATTGCACTGATCAGCTGACCTGAGATATTCCCGCTCTTACGAATTCACGCCCCCCCCCAAAAGTGAGAATAAGCAGATGAAGTGATTACCCATCAGTCCTAGTGCCTGCAGTACAAACCTGTGGGGGCAGTGGTCTGAGGGTTTGTTTCAGTTGGTCAAGGCTGTTCAGCAGCCCAAAACATGATGGAAATAAATATTGAAACATTGCATAAGTTTATCAAAACAAAAGCAGCATCAACAAGATATCAAACTGTGGAAACATTTTTGTATATTTATGTATTTCTTTATATCGCTATTGATTAGTACAGAACTCGTTTGTCTTCGTACATAAATATATATATATATATATATATATATATATTTTTTTTTTTTTTACATGGATTGCTCTTATGGGTGGTGCCATCTGCTATAAAAACCAGGGATAAAAGCTGATCAGAGTGCTAAATAGCCACATCCTTATTACCTTATTTGTTGCATTGGTTGTAAGCAGCATTCACTTGCACATTTTTTGCTTTTTGCACCACAAACCCCATTAAATTATCCACTGGAAAAACTAAAGTTCCACTCCTAAACATTCTTCCTCCACCTGTAGATCTGGTTCCTCTTATTTTTGAAACACATAGATTGGAGCAGGAATCACAAACCCTGGTCTTCGAGAGCTACAGTCTTGCATGTTTTAGATGTTTCCCTCTTCCAGCACACCTGATGGTCATTATCAGACTTCTGCAGAGCTTGATGATCAGCTTATCATTTGAATCTGGTGTGTTGAAAGAGGGATACATATAAAAAATGCAAAATTGTAGCTCTCAAGGACCAGGGCTGGTGATGTGTGAATTAGAGAAACTTTTACTTCATTCTTTCACCTCAAACAAGCCCTGACATCGTCACATTTTACTACCCACAAACGTATCTTCAGTCCATTACTTACATTATAACCCCATATTGAATTAACCAGAGGACTGCCATGGTACAATATTGAACAAGCAGCTTTTCACAAAAATAAATCTTTCAGATCTATAGCCTGTTTGTCTTTGTTTTAGTATGTCCCAGTTACATACCAACAACTGGCAGGAATACCCAATCTTGTAATGTAGATGTAGTTTCCACATATTCACAAATGTGCATAAAGAAAAACACAAAGGCCAACCTTTCTATCCAAAGAATATGGATAAAAGTGATGGAGGTAGTAGTGATAATCCAAAGCAAGCAGTCAATCTATTGTTGACCTCCAGCTATATCTGAAACATCCCCCAACCCATAGAATTGTCTTTTGAGGGATAGTTTTTATGCTTTTCCCAAGGACAGCAAAGACAAACCATCTGCAATGAATAAATTATATAATATAAATGCAGATTCTCAAACTCAACAGGAGTAAGAGTGCTTATCTTTAATGATTGGGTGGCTTGACTTCATTGACTTCAGCATTTTTTTTCATATACGCCAAACCCACTAAATACATTCTTGTTAAGTCAGTTTTTCTCCTCTGGTTTTACAATATTATGGGCTTTTGTGAGTGATTCTAGGTTTTATAAGCACCCTAAGGCGAGTTCTGTGTTCTGTGAACACGCTAATGAATCCCAGTGTTTAGGCTGTAATTTTATGTGTTAGACCTGTAAATCAAAACATCAACACGGCAAATTCAGTCCGCTGGCTGGGCCACGTTACCAAAGATTTCTTTGAAAAGGGATTTAATGGAAAACATGTGATTGCATTTTGTGTCCAAATTTAATAAAGATTTGTTGCTTGCTCTGTATTTGCAGGAGACCTAAGACATTTATATTGTACTATTGAAAGTTATTCTAATAAATGCTTGCCTTCTGTAATAGCTAGACTACTGCCCACCTCACAACAGCACATTTACACGACTCATAATGTTTGGCAAATGGATATAATAATGTGGGTTCAAAACAGAAACAATATTACTGACTAATATTAAATAAAGCATGATGTCATAACAGGAAAGCCCTACTGAATGTCAATATATTAAAATATGGGGTTGTCTAGTTTATTGGAATGAATGAGTGGTGGAACCTGTGGAATGTGAGTACTCCAGTTTTGCACAGACAGTTCTGACGTCTTTTTTTCTTTAATTAATTACTTTTGCCTCTTCAGAAGGAGGTTCTGTATTTTTTACTCTAAAAGAGTTATCTGACTTTGTTACTTGTCACTGCTAAGATTATTTTTATGTTTATATTATGCAGAGGCTATATTTCTTATCTACATACTCCTAGATACATTAATGACTTATTTAATTTCATGTTTTATAGTAATATAACCTTACGCAAACCCATTCTCCATGAGGAGCACTTTTACTTGCTTTAAAGATAAAAAGTTAACCCATAAAGACCCAAACAGCCATCGACAACCAAACACATCTACTGATGTAAAGTGTTTAATACCTGCTGATTCACTATTCCTATCAATACATGCAAATAATTGATGTGAAATGCAGTTTGTCATCTTTTCATGGTCATCAGATTTGACCCATTTGGACTTTCAGAGGCTCTGTAGTTACCGTGGAAATATCTTCATCTTCTCCAATATTGATTCACCAGTGACAGTGGATGGACACATTTGGTTTTTGTTCAGTTATTGATATTTTTGCTGAAAAAGACACTTTTTCTTCAGTTTTCTCTGTTTTTGATATAGTAACCATCAACTTTAATGAACATCTATATAAGTAAGTCAAATATTGGAAAATACATGATTTATACTGAAAAAAATGCAAGATAAAGAAGATAGTATTACAGTAAATGGTGATAAATCATTTAAAAAAAAAAAAGTTAAATACACAGGAAAAAAATCCTTTGGGAACTGCCACAAAAGTAGTGTTGGATCTTTTTGGGTTAATTTGCTTTATTGTCCCTGTAGGCTACATTTTACCCATCCTAAAACTTACACATGCAGTACTTTTTTTTTGTAATTTTACTGAACTAAAACTTGATTGAAGGACTTTAACTTGTAATAGTGTTTCTAAAATACATTTCTACTTATTTTTGCATGTAATGGAGCTGCATCGTGTCAGTCAAGCTCAGACAAGTAGATCTGTACTGATGTTTTCTGAGTTCATATAGCCTGCAGGGTTTCTTTTTCAACGTTGTGGCATGTCTGTCTTTTTTTTTTTTTTACACTTCATATGACACTACAACAGCAGCAATAACAACCCCACTAGGCTACTACTGTATGTTGTTATTTTACAGCCATTTAGTCACATTAATATTATAAGGAAATCTTCATAATGTCAGCCCTCTATAAACTGTACATTAGACATCACATAACATAGGATTTCATGTGCTGACAACATGCCTGCTGTGTCAGACTCTGGTCATATATACCTCTAAAGGCCACGCTGTTCTTCTGGTGGACACTCCCCCATCTTGCCTCACACTCCTCCGTCTACTCAGAGCAGGACTCGGTCCACAGCTTCAGCCAGTTAGAACCGGACATCCCAACTGCTAAGGTAAATATAAAGAGTCATTCATCCCGCTTTTTGCCAGTTTGTGCACACCCGGGTGGACGTTAACAAAGTTAGCAGTAAGTACTTTTAGATAATGTACTGAAAAATGCATTTGTAGAATGTTAGCGGCATTAGCTAGCGTTAGCTCCTTAGGGTTAGCCTGCTTGTCAATGCTAAGGCTAACAGTTTATTAAATTAATGTGTTAAGCGGTTTAAGAAGTTTACAAGGGAACAGTCGTTAAAAATACAGACATGACCACATTTCTTCAGAAGCTACAGCTACGATACAATGTGTTGCAGTCAGCGTTGTTTTTATGTCCAATTCCACCGAAAACAATTAGAGAAGTTAAGTTTGCTAAGTTAGCAAGAGGTAACTCTAGCCCTAGTATCGCTGATCTTAAATATCTGTTATGTCACTTACTCACTGAGCTTGATCTATCATACCGAAACTTATAATAGCTTGAACCGCGTAAGAACGTGTCTTTAAGGCGCTAACTTCAGTATCTGCTTGGCTCAGGTACACAGATTCACCTTGGTGACGTGAAACCATTGCAATCTAAACAAAATAACCCTTAAATAACCCCTGCACTCAAGGGTTTTCATTTACACTTTTACAGGTGCTACAGTGTGTCAATACAGGTGATGACAGGCCACACTGAAGGATCTACACTTAAGTTTTAAAGTACAGCAAGCTAAAAACTGAATCAAAGATTTCAATTACACTAACATGCTTCAGTTTGTCTTGTACTTATAGGGTATTTACAATTCAAAACTGTAAATATCCATATCATTAATTGTACACTGGCTATTGCTCTTTTCAACAGGTGGGAGCTTGTGGAAAAATCCAAAGGGGAGTCCCAGAAACAGAATCTCCCCCTGCATTATCATCATCATCATGGGGGCTGTTATATCCCGGTGGAGGGTTTGTATTAATCACCTTCTCTGATAATGACTGTGCAGCTCTAATACTGTTTCTATTCTTGTTTTGCCCTTTTCAATGTCTGTAACTAAAGGAATTACTTTGCATTTTCCAATGTATTTGTTTTGGTTTTTTTATTGTTGAGTAAGACTAGCAGAGTGTTCTAAAAATGTTGAACTGTTTCCATAACCTGTTTCACATTACAAAAGGCTCCTATGTAATCATACTTCCACAAAACACATAAGGAACAAATATGCTTAGCGAGATGTACATAAATTATCAGAAGTCAAATGTTTATGATAATGTTCCTGCTGCTATCAGGACTATTTGCTTGTGTCCTATATAAATACACAAAGTATATCTACAACTGTACAGAGCCCTGCTGTTACGGCAAATGTCATGATTTAATTTTTCTTACCCAGATATTAAATTGTTTTCCCTTCAGGCTAAACCATCCACTGTGGAGGTTTTGGAAGGACTTGAAAAGGTATGTTCTGCCTTTAAACAAGTCCTTGCTGACTTTTAAGATCGACAACTTCAATTTTTTTATGATGTTAATAAAACCAGTAAATCAGAACATGCAGTTCTACTTACTGAAGTTAGAAATACATGATCATCCATAAAGATAAGATGTAAAATAAAAGAACAAAGACTAAAGGAAATTGCACAGTCCTCATATGCATACTAGAGTGGTCCTTATTGAAGGAATGCTTTGTGGGGAAGATGCTTGTGAGAAATGCAATAAGAAGCTTCCTCTAAATTGTTTTGTGCCATGTTTGTTACATTTAAAACAGAAGTGGAGGATTTCACAATAAATCCCTTGAGGTTTGGTGCGGCCAAGCTTGCAGAAGACGTCCGCTGTCAGTCAAATGAGTGCAACCAAATGAAGCATCAGAAAAACTGACCAAAGGCATCTGTCACTATAATTATACCCAATGAAGTTTATAAAGTCCATTTAATCTAGAAATACCCCTTTGTGTATGTATAGACTGCTCACTTAGCACAGACTTCTATTTTAATCAGTGATGAACTGCTCAGTTAAATTACTTGGTTGCACACAAACCATATTATTCCATCTTTAATTTATCCTTATGTTTTTAGAAAGGAGGATGGTGTTCTCACTAAAGTGATTGCTAGGAAATGTAGTGTCTTACTAAATTTAGGTTGGAGAGGTTGTGGTGGTGGTGGTGGTGGGGGGGGGGGTCTAAAAATGATGCCAGAAAACTGCAAATTGTCAAAACCACTTACAAGCAAATGTGAGCAAAGTATCTGTATCTTCATTTTCTCTTCAGCATAAGTTTGACCTACATATATTTGTATTTGTGCAGCAGAATATAAAATGAGGCATGATTGTTTAGGTCAGTGATTCTTTAACTTTTTCAGTCTGAGGCCAAAAAATTAATTTTATGTCTTTTCTGGACCCAAATGTATATATTAAAAAAAAAAAAAAAAACATCTTAAATTGGTATAATGGGTGCAGTTTCACTGACAATGTGTCTTAAAGTTCTTCTGTTTTAATGTCGTATTGGATCTTTTCACTTTTTTGAATAATTTTTATCTGGTATCTTTTCCATTTTTTTTAAGCCTTGTTGCAACTTTTACATCTGGTCTTTTCCCCATGCCTTTTCTTCTGTCTTTTTCTAATGTCATTCTTGTCTGTATTACATCCCTTATCCCTCTTCTGAATTCCAAATAGGTTAACATTTATGAACTCCTCAAAGACCCTTTTTTGTAATTTGGATTTGGAAAATTATTTAATATTTCTGTTATGTTACTCTATCAGTTTTTGCCTCAATGAAACAGCTCTGCAACTCATTCAAGGTCGTAATCCAAATTTTGGGAAATTTCATGAAGGCCGCTTTAGTTCATTGTAGTGACTTGTTTTTGTTTGCTGATATTTTGACACTGCTGCAGCCCGTCTTATAAGAGGCAGTTCTGTGAAGTGTTGTGTAATTCTATTGGTTTTAACCATAAGCGATCAGATATGGTAGTCGATGTCAAATCAGGGCCTCATTTGCTGACTGATGGGGCTTTACTGCCCTTCTACTGTTAAGCTAGTGTTAGGTTATTTTCAGCACTTGTCCTTGGAGCAAATGACACGTACATATGTACTGAAGAGGTCAGATGGTGTAGAGGTTTTTTAATGAAATCGGAGTTTTTAGCCATTTGAAGCCAAACAAAATTAACCCAGGATCAGTTGCCAGTTGTGAAAAAATATCTTTGTGCTTGTTTCCCTTTTTTTATCCACTTCAAGCAGACTCTTGTAGTCCTCATATTCTAGCTAGCGTGAGGTCAGTGTTTCTTATGTCTAGAGTGACAGACACACATGTTACAGTGGTACCATAGTGACCAGCAGTGAATCCTTTTCTGTTTACTGGCTATTTTTGGATCAAGTAACCAACACCTTAAACCTGTTGTTTAACATTTACAATTTACATTAATGAAACAAAGTATTCATTTGTTAATTTATTAATGATTATATCACGAAATGTCTATCTCCAAAAACTGAGGTTTGAAGGAGATTCTATTTGGGTTTGCACATAGCTTTTGCATTTTAGCTTATTTTTGATCAAATTGAATGTGTGTTTTATTCTTTTAATTGTGCTTAGATCATTGAGCATGAAAGCATATGCATTCCCATGTATTATGTATTTTAAAGATCTGTGAAACAAAGGCATAAAATTATGTTGTGACTGATTTTAAATGTTCATCTTTGAATGGTTAGACTGTTCCAGATATTATAACGTGATATAAAAATGGACAGGAATGTTCCTGCACAAGTTCACTCTCCTCATAATTTATAAATAAGTCCTTTTGCTAATTGGGTCACAGTTCTTTGTCATTTGGGAAACACTGTCCTAAATTACATGAATGAGTTGGATTTTTTTTTTTTTTTTTTCTAGAGAGGGAATGTGATCACGAAGTGTCTGGCTGTTGTGCTTTCACTGTTGTGTTAATAAGGATGTATATTCTAGTAATGTAAAACTATTGCCTTCTACAGGATATACAGATGCTTGAAGAATACAGTGAAAAATATCAGAGGCAGTTGAAGATATGGGTTGGACGACTGCTTTTGTACTCATCTCTTCTCTATCTGATCACGTGTATAGTTGTGTATTTCTGGTACCTTCCCGAACAGTTAATGGGACGCCTTGTACTGTCTCTTCCCTTTGTAATATTTCCATTATTGTAAGTATGTACAGCTGTCGATACAATTTCCATTAGCTGTAACCTTTCTCCATGTGTAACATTTGTTCTAATTTCTCTACAGAGTGTGGCTGCTTAGAAAATTGCTTATATTTATTTTTTCACGAAGAACAGAAAAGAATAGTAAGATTTAATTTGCTACTCATACATAGCACTTTATGTTAATGCATGTTTATGGTATGTTTACTGTACTGCTGAATAATCTAAAACATTTCTTTTTTTCAGATGACAAGTTAGAAGATCTTAAAGCGCAAAAAAGGAAAATAGTAAGTGACGACAGATCTAAAAATAACTTTGGTCTCCCTTCTGCATTTTGTTATAAAATCACTTTCATGGTTCTTAATTTGACAAAAAATAGCAATTTGATGCAAATATGTTGCCTATCAAAATGAAAGCAACATTATCAGTGTAAATGTTAGAAAACAGTATTGGTTCTTGTGTATAGATGTGTCCTCCTAAATGGGGGTGAAACAGATGTGGCTGCTGCTTGAAGTTTCAGTTCAAAGTGGTTGTCTAGTGAAGGCCATTGATGTGAAAACTTGCTCTTTGTTCCGAGTCCTGCAGGAAGCCTGTAGTAATGTCCTTATTGATCCTCTCAGCATTTGGCTGCAGCACACTTGCTAATCCAGGATGTGTACTGACAGCGTTTGATGGGTACCGTGACTTAACCCAGTAAACCACTCTGCTAATGTCACTTTAATTAATAGCATTTAGAGCTGGAAAGAAATAAATCTGAGAAATTGCTTGTCATCCTCTGTCAAGTCTAATAACTTCCAATAATTAGGGCTGATGGATTTTCACACTCTCCATTATCGAAGTAGTGACTGTAATTATTCTTCATATCATATGTAAACATTTAGAAATCTTTGGGTCTTATTTAAACTGAAGATGTACAATGTGGTGAGGTAATCCCAAGATGCCAGTTCTCCGTCACATGTTAATATCATGGTAGATGTGTATGGAAGCTCTGATTGATTCCATTAGGTGATCATTAGATTGTATTTTACTCACCTGACAGTGAAGCTGCTTACGAATCATTTGTGCAGTGAGTGTATTGATAAACTGCTGAGTCTTTCATACTGTAATATTCTATATCTGATTTTTCCAGCTTGAAGAAGTTATGGAAACAGAGACGTATAAAAATGCTAAAATGATTCTGGAGAGATTTGATCCTGACTCGAAGAAAAAGATTGTAAGTTGCCACAAATGTGTAATAAACATCAGCTTTTTTGGATTTCTGATTTTCATTCTGAAACTTGATTTCTCGGTTTTCCATTTGAAGGAACTGGAATCCAGTCCAGCTGGTCCCCTGATGACTCCAAAACCAGGACAAGGTTGCTCTTGAGTTCTGAACGAGGCATGCTTTTTTTTTTTTCTTACTTTTTTTTTTAGTTCTGTTAAGCAACTTGCTATGTTTTCCTGTGACAGAGCTCCGGCATCGCAATGTCATCTCGAAGACCCCCACAGTGATGGCGAATCCTGCTGCTGCCCGCCCTCCTCTTGCCTCTGGGCCCACCCACTCTGGACGGCCTTCCCACTCTGCTCCAGGTGGACCCCCAGAGAGGAGCCTGTCGGCTATAGCTGCTCAGCAGAGCTTGATGAGGAAGCCTGTGACCCCTGGAACACCTGTTCCAGGATTCGGTGAGTTACCTGCACACAGGGGGACCACATCATAATGTGGTCGATTAAGGTGTGATTTACTCTTCCCTGGCTCAGTGTCCCCAGTTGCTCAAGGCTCTAGTGTGTTTTATCAGGAGGGTGGTGTATTTTATGCAGTAGTTGTAGTGGGTAATTGTGTGACTGTATATTTCAGGTATCCTATTAAAAAGGTTAAAAAAGAAATTCCAAGAGCACAGTGGTGAAATAAGATCTTGAAAAATGTGGGTAAAATTTGATACACCCAGGACTTTACCACTATTACCTCCAAGAAAATGATCCTATAGGTTTTGGTTAAATATGTTGAAAGCCAGCAAGCACATTGGAAAAACTTTGCACAGAGGAGTCTTTGTGTATAGGAGAGATCTGTGGAGTGTAGAGGCATTGAATATTCAATATGAATTATTTCTGGACTATGAACACTCAATAGAAGATGCAAATAAGAGCAAACAGTAAAGAAAATGTGCTCCTAGAGGAGGCTGCATGCTGTAATTGCAATGTGGAATGCCAACTGTGAGCTATGCACGAGGCAGGATTACATTAACTATGATTAATTAGCCAGACCTGCGTTTGTTCTCTGGGCAATGGTGGTGGAATCTCACTAAATGTCTTTTAATGCTTGGTGAAATTGCCTTTGGCATTGGGAACACCTCACAAATGGTTTACATGACTTGATGTTATCACCTGCTTCTGTTGAAAATTGAAAGTGAAAAGCAATTTGATACAAAGAGTCACCACAGAGTTTCCATATGTTAGTAAATTAATAACCAGCAGGATGCTGAGACTCTGCCAAGTCTCACAGAAATGACCAGTCATCTTCCTATGATTGCTCTTGATGTTAGATTATATTAATTACTACTCGCCAACACAGTAGGGAATCTGGACGTGCTTTGCAACTGAGATCCACTTTAAAGTCATTAGAAAAAAGGAGCTGTTTCCTTTAATTCATCATGGTTTGTGAAGGAAACTGTAAATCACAGCCTCACTATTTTTACTGAGTTCTTCCTGAGCATCCTCAGTTTATTGTGGTTTGTTTTTAGGACAGCAGAGTGCGTCTGATGGGTTTGATGTTGTGCTTTAATAGGTATGCACCCACCAGGGCCTCCCCTGGCCAGACCTGTCCTCCCAAGAGAAAGAGGTGCTATGGACAGAGTCGTGGAGTATCTTGTTGGAGATGGCCCTCAGAACAGGTATATGATATCAGCTTTTGAGCAGATATATA
>JAQQZY010000015.1:25398200-25414551 GCA_030068375.1 Ostorhinchus rueppellii
CAAAGTCATCACAAGGGCCGGACTGGACCCTTGGGCGGGCCGGATTTGGCCCCCGGGCCGCATGTCTGACACCCCTGGTCTATAGTTTTAGTAAAGAAAGAGTATATTTGAATCAAGTTTTGTCTTCAGATCATGAGGCCAGAAAATAGTCAATTACAAATGAAAATGATCTTGAAAAATACATATTTTAAGATCTGTCAAAACAATTGGCACAGTAGTACTTTAATGTCACAAATGTTACAGACCTGAATATCAGGGATGGATGTTTAAAAATAATTAAAAAGTGACCAGACAAAATATGAAAATATTGTGAACGTGCTCTGTACAATGAAATACATATCAAAATATGTTTTAATATTGCTATTTTTTTTTTTAATTACATGTACTGGAATATCTAATTTTTTTTTAAAATTTCAATTTAAATTTTTTAATTTGCGTTTTACATTTGTCAACACTAGTTGTAGCAGTGTTACTGTTTTTTGATCCAGTCAGCTAAAACACAGAACAGAAACTTGACCGTACTACCATACACAGTGTTGATGAGTAGGTCCAAATCAAACCAGTTCTGGGGTGTTGACATGATGCACTAATCCTTGGTATCATGGTCATGTAAACAGACTCGTTTGTTTCAGTCATTAATGTAAAGACGGGTTAAGCCAAATTGAATGGAATTAGAAAGAAAAAGATTAATTATTCAGAGTTTTTTTTCACATTTGCTTCATTGATGTGATACTTTTCTTTTTCTGAGCTTCAACTGGAACATGGAATACAGTTTTGTTGTTTTTGTTCATAGTGTAAGAAATTAGTACCTTGTGAGATGATATCTATTTGATAGCCTTGATAGTTGTGAAAGCCAACAGTACTTTAACTTATAGGCCTGGATTTTTTTTATTATTTCTGTTAGTGAATATAATATATGTCTTTCAACTCAATACATGTTAAAAGTCAAGAAAATGATACTAAACGATAGATAATATCTGAATTAAAATCTATCTCCTTTCTTTTAATCCTAGAATAAATCCCATAGAGTTTTACATTTAAATATCAATTAGTACAATTTTCTTTGTTTTATGAAGAAAAAAAAATACTATTAATCATGTGAAATTGTGCAATTAATTTTTTAAAGCAATCAAAAGTCTTTGAATGAACTAATGTATTAGCAGGTGAATAATCCTTACATGCTAAATTATCTCAGCCCTGAATATAAATTAGCAAGTGAACAGATTACAGGATATATGTCTCAATCTCCATAACATTTAGCCTGACGCATGCCATAGGACACATGGGAACACATCGTGTACTCACAACAAATAAACCTGTATTTAATTAAGAGTAATGCATGAATCTTAGAGTGTCTTTCAACCATAAGGAAACAGTCGCACACATTAAGACACTGCTGCAATTCAGCAATATAGTCATGTACATTTATTACGTTTACTCTCCGAATGGCTCAAACAACCATGCATGACTCAATCCATCTCTGTTTTGTGCAGATAGTTTTGTATATGAGATGAATATATGCAAAACAGTGGCACAAATGTGCAAAAAAAATTGTGCTGAATTGAAACAATAGATAAATTAAAGAGCTGGTTCACTGATTTCCATTTTCTAAATGAAAGAATTACAGTCTCTCATGGTTCTTTATCATCATTTTGACATTCTTTGTGTCTCCTTGATGATATAATGTAGACATGGATATGCACAATAATCTACCTTTATTATAACTAATCTATATTTGACCCTTTGTTGTTTGCAAAGATGCATTAAATGAAAGTCTTGAAATGAATTGGTTTATTGCAGCAAAAGTGGTTTCTGCCTTAACATACTGTTCCCATATAAAGGAAACATTACACTGATGGAGAAAACATCAAGTGCTCTCTTAAATGTGCAAGAAATATCACCAACAGAGTCACTAGTTTAACTAATCCAATGAAAAAACAGACAAAACTTGTTTTAATAAAACTGAATAAAGTTACAGTTGTGCAGTTTTGCGATTCAACACTGTAAACTCCTACTGACGTGCTTCACACTGGAACTTCAAGTGACCTCTGAATCTCTTTGAATAACTTACCTAAAGACATGTTCTCATCTAAATGTCTGTTAATCTAATACTCCTATATTTTGTTACATTTTGTCATTTTACTTTATTTAGGACACTGCAAAGAAAAATTTAAAAAACTCATAAACATATAAGAAAATTAATTTAATGTAATTTCTCATTTTACATCGAGAAATAGAAATTTGTGGAATGTGTAGTGCAGTGTTAATAAGAAATTCAGAATGTTTTTAACCCTGTATTAATCAGTATAAATTAGTGTTAGGTAGTACTTAAATGTAGGGTAACTCTAAAAGCATTTTGCAAATTCCAAATACTAACCTGTAGCAATCATTTCAGCCTTTGCACTTTCTAAAAAGCAGTTGCTTCATAATCCAGAAAAATCCCATATTAATATTAATTAATATTAATCCCTTATATTTTAAAGTGTAATCTGTAATATAATAGTAACAGAGCCTGCACAACAGGACGTATGCTGTCTTGAGAGAGTACACTTGACAAAGAAAACATCTGTAAAGATGGGGGTGGCACCACAGAGCGTAAAAAGATGGCAGTTCAAAACAGCATTTAACAAAATTTAAATACAGTTTTTCAGTGTTTATTACATTGCCAACACTTTGACAGCCCCAAGACAACATTCATGGAAGTAATTATCTCAATAAAGCCTAGGTACAAAAACAATCCAGTGCCTCTGCTTTGTGGACATTAGCCTGTTGGCACTGCTGTGCTGTGACTGTGCGCCAGATAGTCCTTTACAGGGATATTCCCTGTTGCCAACCATAATTAATTGCTTTACAGTCTTCGAGGCCATAATGCTCATCAGTTATTAATTAGAAATTCATTTCACTGAATAAATAATGCTCATGATTGATGATGAAACTTGTAATTAGGTTCTTGGAGTAATGCACAGGGGAGAAAGCCTTTACACTTGAATCCAGGCTATTAAATACTGCTCATTTAAGGGACCGCTATACCTCTTGTCATAAACCTGGGCTGCCACAGTAGCATCTGGATTTGGGGAGCAGGAACATAAGTTGTGTTTCACGTAGGTTATGTTAGGCTACCTGCCTCAACAGCAGCTCATGATCCCTCATGCTACTGAACCTTTTTTTCTCTGAAAAACTAAACCATTTATTCCAAGTGTCAAGTTGAAGCAGCAATAAACTGATACCTTGTTCCAGACATCAGCCAATGTTGTTCTCACTAATGACAAAACAGATTAGGTTATTACTAATCTGTCTTTTGAAACATATAGTGTGTTTGCTCCATGGTATGTAGGCATCATATAGCCTACAGACCCTTTAAATGACGAGAGAGAACTGTGAAAACTCAAGCCGTCTATGGCTCACTATTGATTTTACACAGAAGACCCAACCATTGTTGATAGCCTTTTTGATATATTTTCTTGCAAGCACTGGTCCCCTTGGAGTTTTGTGGAAAATAAACCAGTCAATATACACCTATTAGGATTTCTTGATCTGAGCCCATAAACCTATGGTGTGCAGTGTTTCCGATGCTCATTGGATCATAATAGCAGGGAGACCAAAAGCTATTACTTTTGGAGGATGAAGCATCAGCAATTTAATGGCTTTCTGTAATATTCTAGTTTTAGCCCAATTAATGGGATTGACCAGCAGTGAAAAGGAAGGTGCACCATGAAAGACAAAAACAAAAAAGAGCAGCTGATGATGGTGTAGCCTCATCAAGCAAGACTACTATTACTGGTCCCTTTCACCTGTCATCATGGGTGCAAGTGAGCAATGGCAACCCCCAGTCGTCCTCGCTTGCTAACTAGTATCTTCCCTATTAGCAATTTATAATGGAGATCAAGAAGTTGTCAGTGGAGAATGAAGACAACTGTCTGCGCCCATTCCTAATTGGCTTTATGTTCTTTTTTCTGATAAATGGTTTACAACTACTATAGAGTCCTGTGGATTTTATTGCCCTAATAGGACTCAGTAACTGGATTTACTAACACATATTGGGTCAAAAAGGACATAGAGAGCAAAAATGTTAATTAATATCAATAATGGCCAATTATTAGTTTGACAGAAGGATCCAAGCTAGCTGTGTGCTCTAATGACTCTGAGCTAACTTGAAGGGAAACACTGGCGAATTAGCATAACTGTGTATGCGCACTCCATGGAGGTGCCCAGCAAACATCTGTTATGTTAGAAATTCAAATACAATTCCTATTAGTAACCCTAGCTGTGGTTGCATAATCAGTCATTCTTCTCTGGCCATTTTGGAGGCACTAACAATGCCCCTGTGACTGGTGGAACTCCTCCCTTTGGGCTTTCCAATCAAATTTGGCCCCATGTGGACCAGGTCCTAACAACAGACGAGGCAATGTAGACTTCTGAGGGGAGCTTTGTGGTCTGACAGGAGCTCAGTCTATCCACCCATGACACATGACTCAAGAAAGGAAAACTGTTATTTATTTGAATAAAGCCACTACACAGAGGATTCTAGTTAATGAATTATTGTTAAAATATAGGCTTCTGACTTGTTGGAATACGCCTACTTATTTTCCCGTTCCCCATTGTGTGTTTTCACCCACATACAAAAACTCATGGTTTTTTTTTGAAGGCATTGAATTGCCAGTAAGTTCTATTTATGCCATGAATTCTGCTTCAATACTGAATAAATACATAGCATTAAAAAAGAATGGTAAACAGGGATTTATTAATTCATACTGAGGTCTTAAAAGAGAAAATATTTTGCTAAGGAATGGATTTTCTATTTGGAAGAAGTACTTTTATTTCTTGCTGTCTTACGGAAATTACTTCATGCTGTGGACAGTATCTTGCATTTTGTATTTATTTGTTGGGGAGAGCTGGCTAAAATCTATCACTGCACTCTGCTGCCTTAAAATGAAAAAAAAACCCCCAAAAAACTAGCTGTCTTGAAATGTTAGTAACACCTGAATTGTGTGTTTGTTATTTTGTTGTTAGTAACATGCATGTGATTTGAGCTTTTATTATTTTGTCATTTTTGTCACATACATGACACCTGCATGTTTAAATATTGATAGGATGAATACCAATATAAGAAACCGAAGAAAAGAGATACTGTCTTATTAGGCTGAATCAACAATTTTCTTTTCTGGAAATAGGGCTTTTATTTGCAAAAATGAAATTGTGTGTTGACTTCATCAATTTGTCTGACATATTCTTTTAATATAAGCCAAATATTATGTAAAAATGCAGTGTTCTTAGTCAAATACCAACAACAAAAAGCCATCACAGCATCTTTTTCCTTCACAAATGTAAGGAATTTGTGTTTTAAATTTTAGAAGGAATATTTCTATTTCACCTTATATTTCTGACCCGCCTGAGAAGGGTGGGAAACTTGTATAGTGCTTAGCTTAATGTCACTGCATTAATTTTAAAAGTAGTATTACCTTCGCTACCTGGGAGAATTATAGTGAGGCCGCTGTCACGACTTACAACTCCGTGTGACCTTCTCTGTTATAATCTGGGCATGTAATTCCCTCCAGTGTAATGTCATGTTTGATCAGAGGAGCTACCAGTGTCCTGATCTCAGCACTGCGCAGCAGGAGGTGTGGCGAGTCAAATGGACAACCAGAGGTTCCCCTTAAGGGCAAAATTGACGTCTGCATATTCCTCCCTCACAGTGGTTGGCTTTATTAGCTGATTTAATATTTTTAGAATTAAGTATTGTGGAGCTATGATCTGTTAGAGCTTCTGGAGCATGGTAAATAATTATTCTAGTGATTCATCTCATTATTAATTCATAATAATAAAGAAGCAGATTAAAAAACAAAACAAAAAAACAATTAAAATTAAGTTACTGTTTGAGGTTGCAACTGTTAAAAGATTCATGACCTTTTTCATATTTGAATGAATGCGTATTTCCTGCAGAGTCAATTTTTTTGTGATAAAAAAACAACATATGTTTGTTGCACAGTGCTGCATCAAACAGATTTGGGTACAGTATACATGACTGGGTGACTCCATGGTTGTATATATGAAATAGCTTCAGCTTTACGCTCCTCTCCATCCCACGGCCTCGGGTGTATAAATTTAGTTGATGGGTTTCGTTTCTCTTTCTTAATTCATTGCAGTTGGATTCCTCTTTGATGCAGTTCTGTTGTCCCCCAAACAATTGAAGTGGAGACAATGGAGGCATAATGATAGATCCGTGTACCCACCATCTGTAAGAGCAGCTGCTCCCTTGCATCTGTACAATATGCTGGAGCGGGGAGCCTCAGTAATCTGCATAATAAGGAGAGGGCTTATCTCAGTCTAGTTAATAATCACAAGCAATCGATGCACTTCATTCCCTCACTCTTGACTGATGAAAAAAAGCAGCAAAGTTTTGGTGTGTTTGCTGTATCCTCAAGATAGGCAGGGGTCATAGCGTAATGCCAAGATGTTGATTTTGCCTGGAGCTACAGATTTAGTCTGCACTCAATTTCATCTTTTCATGAATACCATAATTACAGCAGGACGCTCTGAGTTATCTTGCTGCCTCTCCCTTCCTCACTCCCTTATATGGTTTATAGACTCTGTTGCAATGCTGGACCTCATCAGAATTGGGTATATGACTCAAAGTCTATGTGATAAACACATAGCCCATGGTGTGTTGATAAGGCGCTCACCCTATAAGCAATACTCTCACACTGGCTAGAAGATTGCCCCCGTAAAACACTCAAAAAAAAGTCATTGGAAATTTAACCTCCTGTCTGAAATGCCTACTATGACACTACTTACTCTGTGCATGGCTGTAACACAAGGATAGTAAGTTGTTTTCTGCAGAGTATCAAACCTCAGCTCAAGAAAAACATTTACCTGTCTGAATTTATTTTCCTCAAGCTTACTCGTTTGTCACAGCATAGAATATTGTTTCTGTTTTGTTGATCTGCTGTGATTAATAGCCATGAATTATGATATTTTATTGGAATACTTATCAAGAACTTGTCTGACATAAACAAAATTGACATTCCCTGAACACTTGATATGATTTAGATCTAAATATTTGGCTTAAACACTTGTTATCAGTCTGAGAATGTACACTCTTTTCATTGAACACCTTTTTTTTTTTTCAGCTGTCCATATATGAAGTGGACCATTTTATATACAAAGGCCTTTGGGGTTTCAGAATCAGTATATTATTATTTTCTTAAACAAGCCCCAATTTATTACACTTGGTAATGCCTCCTAAGCAGACACTAAATTGATTAGATAGAAAGTATACAATAATATTGATGAACAAAGTCTCTCCTTGGTATTCTCTTGTTAAATATGCTCATTAAATCAACTCTATTTAATACACAGCTGTGTGAATAAAGTAGAATACACAAAAATGAACATACTTAAATTTTTTATGCTTTTGTTTAAAATAGTTGCAGCCAGAGTTGCCATTTAAAAATGATCAGGCATAAATAAATAAACCATGTCAGATTCTCTTCACTGTTATAAATTAAATTACACTTGGTTTTCTCACTGATGCCAGATGAATGAATAGATTTGTAGAACATATAGTGTGCTTTAAAATATGCCAACCACTTCCCATGGTTCCTGATCCTCCTAATTAAGCATGCATGATGTTTCTCTCCCAGCTGCTATGCTGCTGTAATGCACTAGGCAGGTGTATTGAGCCCCCCAGTGAGGCCCGAGAATGAGCACCGTATACGTACGAGTGCAGGTGTGACATGTTAGGAGGAGTCCAGGTGCTTATTGAGTTATCAGAGGCAGCCACTGCACGTTTGATTTATCATCTGGGGTTTAGCATCGCCATATCTGAGCGGCAATATATCAGACAACAAAATAAAATGTTCAGAAAATTACCTGCTGGGGTGCCGCAGTCGTGATAACTTACATCTAACACTGTCGGATGCAGTGTGGCACCTACTGACACTTCACGTGAAAAATTGACAATGCTTATTGAACCTCTATAGTGACAACAGACATTAAATCACCAATGCATAGCTTTTAGCCAAGCCAAAGATTCACCTTGAATTCACCCTTTAAGTGTTATGATTTGTCACTGATTTGTGGTTTATAGTTTGTTTGTCTGGTCTCGGATCAAATTGCAAAGTATCTCAGTAAGTGGAGTATCTTAAACCAGGACTCTTTCTCATTAAGAGTGCATTTACACCAATTAGAAAATGTTTGACCATCTCATAAACTGCGTCCATTAGAAGTAGTCTTCAGGTACCCATCATGCAATGTGCACTCTTTGACATGAATGGCATGCTTACCTCTGCGTGCTTGAGAACCTTAAACTCAGAATGAGCCAGCCAGTCTCCATGAGCACATAAAAGGTTCCCAGATTTATGGGAAGGTTTTTATTCCAGACTCCGGCACCATCTGATAAACAAGCACTCTTTGCTTGAGGCTAAATAATACTCTTTGAGGTCCTGATTTACAATGCTGTGAAAGATCCATTTGTGGTTCAGCTCTGAGGCACGCACGTCTGTGATTGGTCATCCGTAAGCTCAAAATTTGGGCTTAGATCTATAGTTCACGAGTTTAAGGATTCCTAAATGGACAAATGCATAAATGATGGCTGGTTTTATTCAGAGTTAATAGATGAAGAGAAATGAACTTTTCAGAGATGTAAAAGGCTCTCAGATTTAACAAAATCCCCTTCAATTCCCTCTGATTGAGGCTAAAACTGAGGCAGCGTGCAGCCAATCTAATATTCCAGGCTTTTAAAAAGGGAACTCAATGGGGTATTGGTCCACTACATGCACTCCTAAGAGATCTGATTAAAGGGAAATCCCTCAATGTTGTACCCTCACCTTCCTCCTAATAAATCAGATGCACATTGCAAATGCTTAAATTCCTCTCACATTGCCCTGCTTGACATAAAAAAACAAGTTTCCAGTGAAATGAAAAGATGCTCAAAAATACTAATTGTACTTTGCCCTTTTCAAACATCTCATTACAATTTTCAGCTGTAATATGCAGAGCTGAAAGGTGTGTTTTTATTTTCAGATAATATTTACTGTGTGGTCTTGAATATGTACTGTATATACATCTGTTGTCATGACAAAGTAACACCATTTAAATAACTAGTATGTTATTATTGCAGTTGTGAGCCATAAACATTTTCATAACCTGGCAATATTAGCAATGATATGAAACATATTTATTCTGTTTGTAGGACATCAAACATGATGGGGTTTATTTAAGATAGTTAGATACACAACATAAGTAGTTCCTAAAAGGCGTAGGTTAAAAGAATATCTCTTAAGATCACATTTATGTTTCATTGATAAAGTGTTTTTTAATCTGTAAAGATTGAGAACAATTTTTTTTAGCAACCTCCAAATTAATTCTTCTCTATATTTAAGCTCTCCTAAGTTATATACCACCATTTATTATAATATTACTTTCTGCATTTTGCATTTTTCAGCAAAAATCATTTTTTTCCCCTATATTCAATCTACTGATTATGTAGATTTTCATAACAGCTCAAAGTAAATCCAAAGATTATTATATCATAATAAAAAAAACTGAAGAAAAAGTGACTTTTTTCAGAAAAATATATTATTAACTGAACATAAAAACATCTACAACAACTCTCATTTGTCAAACTACATGAATTTCACTGGTGAATTGATGTTGCAGAGATTAATAGTGTTTCCGTCCTGAGTACGAAGCCTGTGAATGTCTAAATGAAACACATTGGATACCACCGAAAAGCTGTAAAACTGTGCTTTACATGAATTATATAATGTAGTGAAAGGATTGGTGTTTCAAAACTTATTAAACAATTTAGATCAGTAGTTGCTGTTGGTCGCCAGTTAAGTAGTTTACATATTTATTTTACCTCAAAACTTGGCAATGCTAGAAAACCCATACACTGTAGGACTCTAATAATTACAGTCAGTATCACAGATAATTAGATACTGAAATGCATTGATACACATGCGATAAACTACTGTGTAATGAATTCAGGTTAAGTTAAAAGCTGACTTGAAAAGATGGTTATTTAACATTACTCTGATGTGTGGGATCTGGGTCTAAAGAAAAAAACTCTGATACTTTGCTCTTTACCAGCTAATCAACTGTTAATCATTTACTTTGGGTTGAGCCTAATCATCTTCATTCATATATTTTATGGTGTAATAATGTCAGACATGTTGAGAGCCAGGACTGAGCCTTGCTGTTCTATTATTATTACCGAGTCCTTGTTGAGTTAGTCTATATTTATCAGTCCTCTCATGTTGCAGTCTCCTTTTTAAGTACTTAACATTAAAGCCCTCACACCTCTACATTTATCCTTGTATCAAGTGTTACTGACTCCCCTCCTTAACCTTCTACTCACATTCAGTGATGTTTAACACCTAAACAAAGCGACAAAACGACTTGTTTGCTCAGTGGTTTATAGAAATTAAAAACTGTCATTGTGCTTGAAATACATCTATTTCAAACCTGTCTTTTATGTGATGTTTATGGGGTTGTGAGAAGGCCGTGACATTGTTGGGTCATATTTTGACACATTAATTGGACCAAGGGCTTTTCATCACAGCTGTTGGGAAATTAAGAGGAGATTGAAAGCCCCTGATGTCTTGTAATTACTGTTTCATGTTGTGTAGCCTCACTTACGAACAGCAGCGCTCTCTGATAAATGGGCAATAAAAGCAATAATAGAGCAACTACCATGCAAAAGAGTTAAGAGAGAAATAGTTCATTTTAAGTCAGAAGTAGAAGTCAGAGGAAAGCATCTCTATTTTGCCAGTAAAATGAATGCAAAGTAATGTTTTTATACTCCCATACGACCTGTCCTGTAGATAAGTCGGAATAGAATTATATGGTTAACTCTGCTGTGACCACAATCAGTTATTAGCACAATTAAGTACACCATTTTGTCAGTAGAGCAGCATGCTTAGCAAAGGAAATGTTCCGCCCAATGTGTTTCAGGCCATGTTCCAGAAAGGGGGGCTGCATTGAAAACAAACCGCTGTCCCTGATATCAGCTGGTTAATCCTCCCCTTTTAGTGGCTTTATTGGTTCATTCAAGAGGGTCTGTTGACATTCCCCCTGCCCTGTTAAAAGGCGACTGCATCTCAAGTGAAATCTGGAGTGTTCTTTACACAGGCGCGGAGCCCCATGTGGCTCCTGCCTCCCAGTGGGCCTGTGATTTTCCTGCTTTAAGTGTCTACTGTCAACACTAATTTGTCCCACTCCTCCTCCGCCCCCTCTGGAGGGGGACGCTCTCCTAAAGTTTTAATAAAAGATCAGCTATAACTCCCTGTTTTCTGGGGGTGAGACAAGAGCTTTAAAAGCCACAGAGGCAATAAGATGCCAGGTAATGATTACAAGGCTTGAACAGAAGCAGTTACCAATACCACATACTGTTTTACACAGCACACCGAAAATGTGTACTTCAGCTAAAGGCAGTCTCCTTTACAAGACTCATCTACAAATCAGACTAGATTATTGGAAATGAAGCGCTGTTGTAGTATTTGTTTTCCCAGTCATTTTGACAACATCTAAAGCATGTTAATGTACTGAAAATCCTGAATACGTGTTCTTTATTTCTTCTTCGCTGGAATAGAGGAACATTTTTCTTGTAGTGTCTTATTTCCAGTGATCATAGAAATACATTTTGAAAGGATGTTTTTGCACAAACATTGTTTAAATGCAATTTACTTTTATTTCTTCACTTTATTTACTCTGTGACTAAATGCGTCTCTTGATGCAACTTCTGGCCTAATACATACTGAAAATGTCTTGTAGTCCAGTAAATCCCTTTGTGCATTTTCATTTATCCATTTCTCCTCCTAACTAATAAGAGCAACATGATTGCAAATAATAGTTTCTGACATGTTTTGCTTGAATACCATTTCAGAGCTAGACAAAGTAAATTGCTCCATTTCATTTATCTACCTTTGATGTCTAAAGTAAAATCAATGAAAAAAGTAATTTCTCTCCTGCCATTTAACCAAATTCCCATCTACCTGAATGATAGGTCCCTGGGAAAGCAGTCAAGAGACTTTCTTTTCAATTATCCTTGACTTGTTTACATAGTGTTTTTTTTTTCAACTGAACTGGATGTGAACATAGAAATCTCATATGGGCTTGGCTGTTATTGAGGAAGCTAAATACAATTTCACTTCTAAGGTAGGCAAGAACCATGAAGGAAATTGTTCAATATCTCAGTCGAAGCCCAATTTTCACCACATTGTTTTGTTGCACAGTGTATTGTAAGGTTATGGTAATGTAATATGCATAATTCATACACCTAGGGCCCCCTCCTCATTTTTGATTCTGTTGTCCTGCCTGTTCATCTGAAGCTGAATTAATGCTACATTGTCCATTAGGTGGCCATAACACAGGGCAATACTGTCACACAGTATGGTAGCACTGAAATTCCCTTGAGACAAATAGTATTTTTCATTTTTCCATTTTTGTGTAAAGGCTTAACAGGGATTGCTTTGTCAAACGCTGCATTTCTCATTTGGGGTCAGGACTGATGTGTTTTAGGCACTGCAGAGATAATAATTTTCTATAGTAACTGGAAATATATTTTCACTAGGAGCTGAATGAATTTTTTTGTGCTATTCAGTGCTGGATTTTTGCTTTGCTAACTGTGTTTAGCTTTTCCTGCTCTAAGGTGGATCAGCGGCTGTGAGAGCACAAAGAGAGAGCGGTAGATGTGGCTCGTTATCCTCTCCAGGGTTCACTTAGAGAGCCCCAGACTGCTGCAGTTGTGACCTTCATAAGGCACTGTCTCCCTGCTGGGAACACACACACGCACACCAAGCACATCCACTCCACAGCCGGCACTCATTGGGTCATGATGGGGCTAAGCAGCCCCATTAAAGCATGCTCATCTAGGCTGGGATCACGTGCACAAAGCGTAGAGATGGACTCAAGCCAAGAGGTCCTGGGCCCATAGTTTTTAGCTCCACAGCCCAAGTGCTCTTTAAGCTTCAGCAGATAGTGTTGCAGTCGTAGGTTACAGTAAATTAATGCTATTTTTTGTATGCTATATCTGCGTCGCCTTTTTCCTCAGGACGCCATTCTTGTGATGTTTCAGGCTGTGCTCAGTGTATTATAAATCCATTTTTGGACGTGCTGTGGTCAGTTTAATGATCATTATGTGGCTCAGATGGAAAAACAAGGGAATAAGGTGAATCAATGATCGATTTTACAGCGTGACTTGATTCATGGGTAGTGCTGTGATAAATGGCCATCTTATCGAGCCACAGGGTAACCGTTGTGAAATAAATTTGTATGTTGTGAGAGAGTACTCATAAGATGCTTTCACAGTTTCATAAGTTGATCACAAAATGTTATCGTAGTGAGTGAGCATACACACTTATACAGCATTTTACAGTACAAAAGTACCTCTTAAACATTTTAGATATTAATTACAGAACTGCTGGTGCAGCCCTTCCCTCTAAAATCATCTGAGATACAGATTTTAGGTCCCTAAGCACCACATCAACCCATGTTTTTTCCTCCCTTTTTTATTTAGTTAGTCAAATGAGATACAGAATTGCTTCTCCAATGTGGTATCTATCTCCCGCGCCAACTCTGTAAGAACACAGGCATGTATTATATCAAGCAGAGGATCTGTCTTTGATTCTGGCTGATGGGAGGGCGAGTTTCACCTAAAGGTACTGAAGCAAAGAAATAATGGTATACTACACTGCTTGTGAAAAGCAATAGGAAAACGGAGGGGGGTTCACATTAAAAGTGTCTCTCTAGGTAGCTGACATGACGCGACTAGTCAGACGTAAATAATGACAGACGGAAACTATCATGAGGTCTGTGAAGCATCCGCCTGCTGCCATCATTTTCTGTCTAACCTTGCATTGCCAGCAGCTCACTAGCTCTGGAGATCATTTAAAAAGCAGACTAACGATGCTGCCAGGCCTAACACCAGTCAGAGGGATTTGCATAAGTTTAGATCAGCTAAATAGATTTACATTTAAGGCATAGGTATTTCTTATTCCCTTTTGCTCCCATTTGACAACATTTAAATTAATATATAATTTTCAATAATTCTTATAAAATATAGGTTTTAGTGACAATTTACAGAGGGGTTGCTGATAAGCTGTTTTTAGGTGTACGTGTATGTGTGTGCGAGGGAAGGGGGGATGTATTTATTTATTTTTTCCATTACATGTATGTTTCCCAAAATACTGCTGATGAGGAAAATAGGCTTCATTTTTCTTTTTAAGTGGATGTGTCACTTTCTGAATGAGGCTAAAATGATGATACAAGAGGACTAAAAGTTAATATCAATTCATTGAATGACCTGCTGCTTCCATGGGTCGGCTTTTTAATTATAGTCTGTTCGTATGACATACAGCTGCTTTCCTACCTGTAAATCACATTCAAATCAGGTACCAAGAGGGCAGCAATTGTAAAAGATGAGCCCAATTCTAAAATGTTTATTTTTGCATCACATTGCAAGAGATGAGGAACGTCATTTAGTTTGGGTAGAAGGCTTTTTTTTTCACACTGATGCACCGACCCGCACCGTCTCTAAAATAACATTCCTATAATTGCTCTGTGGCTGTAATACCTTTGTAGTGTTTTATATTTCTGATTAGGTCATTCATTTAACACTTCATCTTGTACGAACAGGACCATATCTCACACAGAGAATATGCAACATTAAAGTGATACAAAAAAAAAGAGAAATATCTGCATGTATTTTCATTTATTGTCCCAGCTCAGTGGTTCCATAGCATAAGACAAAAACATTGCACAACAAGAGCCCATTCTGCCATATAATTAAAATCATCTTTGGGGACATGTTTTGCTCTGCACACAAAATTTGAAACTTAAAAAATGGCATAGTAATGTATTAGCATAATATAACAATGAGTCCCACTCAACAAATTTATTAGTCTAGTTTCTGAAAAAGCCATGGCAAAGCAACTTGCATACTATAATTGGCATCTTGTGGTTTGCTTTCCTGAGGAGAAAGTGAATTTTATATGCTTTTATAATAAATAGCATATTTAAGCACCCAGGAAATCACTGCAAGACATCCATCCTACATCGTTTCATTTATTCTGGTGTGTTTAATTAAAGCTAGGAAACTACATGCAATTTGTGTCTGAACAGTGTCTAATGTCTGAGACTGGTTATTAGATATTAAATTGATGCATAATTCAGGCAATTAAGAAAGTAATCACACAAAGTAATGTAATGGAAGTTAATTATTACTGCATAAGCAAACAGTTCATCAATGCTAGTTAACGCTGTGACTGCATCCCTAATATGCTCACCAAGCACGGAAATTCCTCTCCCTCAATGTTTTGATGTGCTGATTAAACATTGTAGAGGCAGATTAGTGAAGAGGAGAAGCAGGGTCTTCTCACCTCTGCTGTTCAGAGCAACAGGGTTCAGCATGCAACAGTGGAGTGGGGGGGTTCAGTTTTTTAATACGGATTCAAGTTTGCATGTTTGAAGATGTAATAATACACTTGTGTATTGTCCTTGATAAACCAAGAAAACAGTCCCAAATGGCAGTATTGTCCACAATATTACTCTTATATGATACCTAATGATATAATTTTACCAAATAGAATTATTACTTAATTGTTGTATTGCAGTTATATGAGCTGACTGCTCTTATTTTGCATGATTGTTTCCATTCACCTGTATAAAAACTAAACATAGACTAATTAATCCATTTGCTGATTAATTAGTGTTGAAAGCACATTGTACAACCTATCTTCCTATAAAGGGATTTGTATAAGTGGAGTTACTGACCATGAAAAATATAATTGCTAAAGAATAAAGGTTATTTTTAGTTAAATGTTCAGTTCTTGATTAATTGTTTTGAGTGTGATGTTCAGTTCAACAGTTATCCAGTTTATAACAAAGTCTAGTATTGTTCATTTTTGACTGTGTCAAAAGGGGTCGATTAATTGGCTACTGCCCTTTTCCTCCAGCAAATTATTGTTATTTTATAGTATTGGCCATTAAAACCACTATTGGTAGAAACAGTTGGAAGAAACAGAACAGAAATGTCATATTTCATCTATATTTTCATTTCCCATCATTAGATATTTTATATTATTCATGATATTATCTCATTGTGACCTCTGCTTCTTCCATGGTTTAATGTCACCTGATTGGTTAATTGGTAAGAGCAACTGTTTATCTTAAAGTGCTGAACTTTTATTGTCATTTGCCATTATTAATGATTTATTTGCCTATCATTCAAGGAATGGGATATATACATCATACATTTGTACAAATTATTATTCTTGAATACTATCTATCTATCTATCTATCTATCTATCTATCTATCTATCTATCTATCTATCTATCTATCTATCTATCTATC
>JAQQZY010000015.1:25428292-25439038 GCA_030068375.1 Ostorhinchus rueppellii
GAGAGAGAGAGAGAGAGAGAGAGAGAGAGAGAGAGAGAGAGAGAGAGAGAGAGAGAGAGAGAGAGAGAGAGAGAAACGGGGAGAGAGGAGAGGAGAGGAGAGGAGAAGCTGGTCTAAAGTTTAAATGGACTCGGCTGTTATTATGTGAAGCCTGAGGATGAGTGTGGATGTGTTGTGTGTTTGACAGTGAACAGCAGGGAGCTTTTGTGTGTGTTGCTCCAGAGGAAGTAGTGATTTTCATGGACACATCATTGGATTAAATTAACCTTATTAACCAGCTGTGATGAATTCTATTGAGCTTACTGCTTCACACAGATCTCTAAAGAAAGTGTGTGAGTGTGCGGATCTGTGTGGCTGTTTCTATTTTTTTTCAGGTTTGTGTCTGAATGTGGAGTCTATGTGTGTGTGTGTGTGTGTGTGTGTGTGTGTGTGTGTGTGCGTTCGTTGATGGTTAGCTCTAACTGCCTGGCTCATAGATGACAGGGCTTGAAATGCCATGATTGTGTACTGAAAGCTCAGGCAGCTGTACATGCAGCATGATGTCTTCAGAATACAGGTTTTTAGACAAAACAATATAGAACAGAACAGCATTTTGTCTAAAGTTCATTCATCAAAAAGCTGCATATTTTGAAAAGGGTAAAAGCCCCACACAACCCTGTCAGGGAAGCGCAAAGGCTAGATACTATAGATTACTTTAATCCCCTGCCAGATATAAAAAGGATAATTACATATTTGTGGTGGAGGCTGTGTGGTGAAAAAATCAATACAGCCTTTTTTGTATGACACTTCATTAGTGTGAAAAAATCTTGGAGCTGAGAAGAACTGCACTGCAATTAAATGGTTCTGCTACCTTAGACTTTGTAATGGCTCTATATTATTATCCAGTTTATTTGAAATAGTGGTTGCACTTGTGGAGTAATTGGAAACCATTGATTATGTACTTTTATGTCTACACTCTTGCACATCATTATGGAGAGAAGCAATAGTTAGTTAGCCTCTCTAATGAAGCACTAATTGCACTAAGTAGGTTAAGATGTTAGTCAAACTGCACTCAACTGAAATCACAGCACAAAGACTTCCAATTAATCTGCATACACTGACTAGCAGATGTTGTTGTGGAGTGCATATTGTGTAGATTTTGTTTGCTTTGTCTGTTCCTGTTGAGTAAATAGAAATTGTATTTGTATCAGTCCTTTGGCAGAAGATGAAATTGATTGGAAACAGTGGAAATAAAAGGCTCTGCAGGTAAAACAAACAAAAAAAAATCTAAGGTGATGTAATATAGAGTAGCCACTTTGCTGCTGTTTTCAAAGGAAGACCATTTGTAATGTAGGCTTCTTGCTGATAATGTCAGGAGTATAACACTGGCTGGTAATTGTACAGAAGTGTCTGTTAACGCATATCCTTGTG
Organism: Ostorhinchus rueppellii; assembly: GCA_030068375.1. Taxonomy (NCBI): domain Eukaryota; kingdom Metazoa; phylum Chordata; class Actinopteri; order Kurtiformes; family Apogonidae; genus Ostorhinchus; species Ostorhinchus rueppellii. Next base: position 25,429,703 of record JAQQZY010000015.1, read on the forward strand.
TTAACATTTATTTAAGACTGTGAGGGCTTTGCACTTAGTTTAGCCTCTGACATGCCTCCAATACGACCAGTTGTAATGTATATAGCACAGTTTAGAAACTCAAATAACGTTTTATTAGTGTGTCAGAGTGTCAGGATGTAAAAGGAAAGGATGATACACAAAAATGACACTGACCAACCTGAAACAACAACACAGCAACTAGTTACATATCGCTGCATTATAGCATTCATTAAACAAAAAGTAATCAGTTACAGCTACGGAGAGAAAAATCTGCAATTACATCAAAATTATATTAGTTACATATAAATATATTCTTTTTAATAATAGGCTTATGTGCAATATCTTTTCTGGAAATTTTGTAATGTTTCTCTTCTTCAATGAAAAAAATCACACATTAATTTACAGTTTGGGTCTAAATTTGCATCAGGACTTTAAGCCTCATTGAAAGCATTTGTTACAACGGCATTCAGATGTAATGAATTGCATCTCACAAGTGAAGTATTTAAAATAGATGAATGACATTTTTAACTGGGTAACTAGTTTCCTGTTACGTTTTAAGAACTAATATAGGCTGGGATTTCTGGAAATTTATGGCGAGGTCTATGATTTCTGGAGATCTGTTGTTTTCAAACAGTAATGACCCTTATGGATACAACTTATTACTGTTTGTGTAGAAATATAGGCTCTCATTCTTCCCCATTGATAATAGTACAGCTGAAAACCTTTCCAATTTCAAATAAAGCAATTAAATGAAGGAAATTTGTTACGAGGATCTCTCACTAAAGATCACTTATAGAAATTCCAGTACACGGGTATTGATTTTTTTTTTTTTTATAACTTACCCAATTATTTTTCAGGAATGTATTGAAAACTAGATACGGCACCATTCACCTCAGTGCAGAATTTATTGTCTGTAAAAATGTGATGGATTGTCCATTTGCGCAAATGAATTACCCTGTCTAGATATTAGTGTAGCACATTACCCACTGAGGTCATTATGAGGGATGCAGGCTGCCAGCGTCTCTGCAGAGCTAATGTAGTATTGGTGTTGGGGTCCATATGGACTGCCCACACACTGTCCCCCCATCATGGTCCTCTGTGGAGAGAGTGATGCTGACAGTACACTCCTGGCAATCAGTCAGCTCGCCACCCACCACTATGCGCTACCCGAGATGTGGCGAGCGGGGTCTGTGCTGGTTACAGCTTAAACCCGGCAGCAGCAGGAGGACTTGCCGCTTTTGATCTTTTTCTTTCAAAGGGCTCAAATGCTCACACTATTGTACGCTTGAGAGACACTTCAGCCTTCACTACTCAGGAAGAAAAAAATGTAAAAGTGCCGTCCGCTTGTTACAGCTATGGAACAATTTGACTTTAAATAAACCCCTAAATGGATTTACATTTCACAATATTGTTGATTGGTTTAATCAGAGCCATCTGTTGAGCATGTTGAGCAGGGTAAGTTGGTGTAAACTGGAGTATTAAATGTGGGGTGGAGACCTCTATCAGGACCTCTTATTAACAGAAGCTTGTTCTTGTTGGGATCTTAAGAAATCTCCTGGCTTTATATGGCTGTCTGGGGAGAGGGTCAAACCCTGTAAGCTGTCATTGCACATGAAAGGATTAATGTCATCTTATAAGAAGGGGGGAAAAGCCGTCTTATAGTTATTTATTCTGTTTCATTCACATTCTGCTGGCTCTGTAAAAGAAAAAGGCTAATGTCTGGTCTAATTTGTAGCCCTTTAAATTCCAGACAGAGATTCTTTACATATCTCTGGAGCTCATGGCTCCTCTCGGCGCAGCCCCTCTCCTCCTCTCCTTCTGGGATTCCTCTTAAACCCGACCAATTTACTATCTGAAGCAAAGTGAAGATTTACATGAGTTTGTACTTGAATGGCTCCAACTCCAGCTTCATGCACTAAACACTCCCACTGTAATTACCATTCGTAGATCCTGCTCTCTGATACCTCTCTCTCCTCTGCACCTAGGCCAATTGAAGGGGAGAGGAAAGGAAAATACTTATTCCCCAATGCTGATTCTTAGTGCTCCTTGTTCAGGATCTGTAATTGGATCTGTGTTTTCGACTCCCTGCTAATAAGCAGCTTACTTTGGCTCCCTCTAGACTTGACCCACCACATTTTTGTTTTATGAATTTTACAAGGGGATTTTAATAGATGCTTTAGGCTATGCAAAACATAGGCTGACGGGGAGGCATAATGTGGGAGCCTTGACACAGAGTACGCCTGAGTGGCTGCTTATCATTGCGGACAGGTCTCATAACTTTCATTAAGATTGATGTAGGACAAAAGGGAATGCGTAAGAAGAGGGACATGAGAGAATATTAACCTGTGCTCCTGTAACTAACTATAATTGTTTTGCATTCGGTCTCTCCTCAGGCAGCCGCCCTCATTATCTTTACCCGTACATGACGGCACAGCTGATTTTAGTAGCCGCGCTTGTTAGAGGAGATTGGAGGTCAGGGCAAACTGTAATCTGCCTTCGGTTATTTTTATGGTGGAATCCAACGGCCAGGGGCTGAAGCTGTGTATCATTGTATTTTACAAACATAACACCTCATTTCCTTTCATTTTACATCCATGTAATTGTTTCTGAAGTTCACTGCTTGGGGCTGTTGGAAGCAGGAGTCGGTTATTAATCTATTATTTTAAAATCAAGAATGTTTTTTGAATCATGCTACGCCATGAAGTTTTTTTTTTTTTTTCCTTTTTCTCTTTTTTTTTTAATGATCGGTTTCATCAAATAAAGTATTATTTCATATTAAAATAATTCTCCCTTTAGGCTGTAGACTAAAATGGGAATCTTAGCAGACAATAGGCCGTGGATTTTTTTTTCTTCATAGTCATCTTCTTCTCTAATGTAGAGTGTGCTGTTAGTCCAGAGCTCATTTGAAAATGGCAGAATGACAGTGTCACCCATGCAGGGTCAGCGAAATGAGAAGGCTGAAAATATGTAAAGACAAGTGCTGACCCGAAGCCTGCCCACAGTTTCTTCAATCATTAAAATACTTTCAGAAACCATGGATGATTCCATAATTCATTATAGGTTATAGTATGTAAGTGATTTTTTATCATGCCTGTCTACATCTCTACATTAAGCCTGTTCATTTGTCTTAAAAAGAAAGAGAAATTAAAGAACATCTCCAACATCCCTCCAGATGAATGAGACAGGTGCAGTCATAGAGGTGAATATTCAGTGAAGATGAAGCTTTTCTCAGAGGTACTAACTAAGATACTCTGTTGGGTATAGGAACACTAATGACCAACACAATCACCTATCTTGACATGAATACCAAAGATAACAAGGAGAGGTGGGAATAGGTGTAATGCTCTCGCTTTCATTCTCCTTCTTCACTTCCTTCTCTCTCAATGGGAATCTACCAAGCACACTTTATTTCATCACAAAGCTAACGTGGCATAGAACTTTTAAAACCCGCTTCGGCTTTTTAACCCTCCCATCCCTCCCTTCCAACCCCCTCCTCCTTCACCTCCCATTTCTCTCTCTCTCTCTCTCTCTCTCTCTCTCTCTCTCTCTCTCTCCCTCTCTCTCCCTCTTCTGGTTGGTAATTCTCCCATCTGGAGGATGTTTGAGAGAAACAAAGAAACAATAAGAGGAAGTTGGGAGAGGGGGTGTCAGGCTGTCAGTAATCTGACAGCTATGGTAACTACCCTCTAATCCAGACGGCTCCAGCCACGCTCCGGCCTGACACCCGCGCCTCTGACTGACAGCTGAAGACCGGGCACATTCCACAGGCAGAAGTGACATCCAGTCTATTAAGGCAGACAAGCACAAAGCAGAGATTTGCCCTGACTGCCTGGTACTGAAGCCTACTATGGGGGTGATTGGAGAGGTCCTGGAGAAGGTGTCAGACTCAAGCTCAGATGATAACCATATTGTAATGATGCTGCTGGACAATGAAGTGCCATGATTGCCCATGCTGACAGCGGAAGTTTATGTCTGGATATCCACCCCCCCACACACCCCCTCAGCATTCGCAGGCAGCTCACAACACACACAGTCTCCAGGTCCCAACTGCCAGTCAAAAGCCTGCCCACAAACGGGTGCACTTCTTATTCCAGCACAAGAGTGCACCAAACAGTGATCTCTAATGGACTGACCCGAGGCATGCTGCGCTGACAGGGAGAGCAGTATAATTGTTGTTTATCTTCTTCCTCTTTAGATATCTCTCTGAGCATAAAGAGACTTCTCAGTGTTCATTTGTTGCTACAGAATAACCCAGAATCCTCTACTTAGTTTCTGTATCAGCAAAACATTCCTGGAGAAAGCCATACATGATTGCTTTTGGAGGCTTCTGCGATGGCATAAAAGTATGTAATTGGTTTCACTTAAGGTTAATTATTTGCACTGGCAGGTCGCATTGTTGTAAGCCATTCATTAGAATACACATCCAACACACAAAGCAAATGAGATGAGCTGGCTGTGCTTTATTTTAGGTTTGCTTTTAAAAAAGATTCCCAAAACCAAGCCAAACCTTAATGATACTCTCAGCAGCCTATATAATGGAACAAGTTTACATAAATTAGACCACAGAGCAGTAGTGGCATGAGACAGGCTGCACTGCTTGTATCAGAATACTTTGGCTAATTAAAAGTACTAAAAGAGTGGACTCAAAATATATATACACCCCCCCCCCTCTCTGAATTCAGTCCTGGATTTGTACTGCATACATAAAACATTTTACCCTCACTTTCCTGTATCAAATGCTTTTGGTTTCAACTTTATTTCTGTATGAAGCCTGATGGTTTAAGACATAGATAATTTGATTTCCTCTGCTTGCAGTGTGGTTTTGCAATGCCAATGCATGGTGGGAGATTTAAACAGGGAAAGGATGAGCCAGAATAGGGATTTTCCTGTGAATGCTTCAAGTATGAAGTAAATCCCTCAAACAGCTATACCCTAACATTTCTACAATAGAAATTATATTAACTGTGTGAGAGACATGCGCTCTGTATCCTCTCACCCTTAGCACAACATTCAAATAAGACTGAGAGATTTTGGTCCCAAGCGAGTTCACCAAAGGTGGCATTTCCCGTCTCCTTTCCAGCCAAAGCCTGCTCGTCTTCCATCTTACTTAGCTCATCTTGATGGAGGCTCAGGGTGCATGCCTTGCTAAGTGACAGGGAGTTAAGTATACATTCACACCATCCAGGGCTGCTAGTTAAGTTGACAGAGAGGTTCTGCAACCAGTCGGTCAACATGAAGCTCATTCACACTCCAATCAGACCAATGATAGAGAAAGGGGCTGTTTCAGGATTTCATTTAGAATGTTGTATTAAAGCGCCTCTTCATTTACAACAATATGGCTGATTTCATGATTGCTAAACTGTCAGTTAACTGATCAAAATGTTAAGCATTAAACAATTAAATAGTTACCATAAATTTCAACCAGATTTTAAGCTCTTAACTTCATAAATGAACATGAAAAAAAAAAAACAGTGACAAGTTTTTTTTCTGTTTAGCTCATCTTCTTTGCTCTTTGCTCTTTGTACATGCAGGCCAACATAGCCATAATGAGACAGATAATTGAGGATATTTTTTATTCAATGGCTAGTTAATTGGTTGCCACCAGTGTCCCAGGAAAGGTTAAATTTATGGTTGCATGTCACCAATTACAATCCCAGCTGGCTTTGTTCATCTAGAAATATTTATGGCAAAAAGTCAATGTTTTGGCGACAAATGACAGGTTGGACGTGAACACATTGCAGAACCATGCTTTAAAAAAAAAAACAGAAAAGAGGTACATGTTGCATTCTCTCACAGCATCTCACAGTCAGGGCTGTGCATAATCTTTCCTTTTTGAGCGTAGAATCAATGTGTGCATAATCAAATTCCTATTGACAGCACTCATATCCTTCTCCCTGTGGCAGAAAAGAAGATCTTGAAGTGGGGAAGGATGAATGCATTAACATCCGTTCAGTCAGTCTAGCTGATAACAAAGCTCCTTGCCTCTGTGTTAACACTGCAGATTAGGTCAAGTTTTTACCCCTCTGAGTTTCTCTCCTGTAAATGACGAGTTTTGATGTGAAACAAGCAACATGTCAAGGCGAGTTGAAAGATGTAGGCATTTTCTGCCATGTCACAATGACAGGCCGCTGAATATTTGGGCCATTAGGGGCTTATTAGTGAATAAATGACCAGATGGTTCAGTGATGCACAGAGATGGACAGAACTGGATGCTACTAATCAGCAGTGTCTGTAGCTCGGTGTCAAATCACACGACATGGTAACCCATGGCAACGGAATAAAAGTTAACATTAGCAAGTCAATTTGAGATCTGGCTGCTGTAAACAGGGTTTCGAATAGCCCTGTATTGCTCGCTTGAAAAACGAGAATGTCTGTGTTTCCAGAGAGCAAATTCAATTTGGAATTGGTGAGATGTACACTTTTCTATTTGCACTGATTCCTTATTTTTGTTTCTTTCCTGTTCAGTGAGATTTCTTATACTTTAAGGATACAAAGTGAATATTTTCATATCATTGTGCTATACTTTTCCAGAGATGAAGAGAAATAATTACTTAAACAATACTATATAAAAAAAATAAAAAATTTAATGCAGATAATTAAATGTTTGACAATTTTTTTTGCCTTTTCTCTGATAAATGCAGTGATATTATTTGCACAAAGACAGTTGGATATCTCCAACTTGTTTATTTAAACAGCACCTCATTTTGTGTTTGTCAATATATTCGTTCAGTTTCTACTTTTGAGGTGCTTTGATTAGTTTGATTCCGAGATGCCCCACCATCTTCTTTACAGGAGGTAACCAACAAATTTGAAAACGGCCGTGTTTGTGCTTCAATATAATTGGTGATGGGTTGTTTTGTGACAGATGTGAAAACTAAAAAAAAAAAAAAAAAAAAGAAAAAAGTAGGGTGGGTTGCATTACACAAAACACAATACAAGATGCTTCATGTTGTAGCTGCATATGAATGTGTGTGTATGTGTGTGTGTAAACATGCGGGGTCTCTTTAATTGTATGGTTTTCTTCCAGACCCACAGCTGACACAAACAGGCAGCCTGTTTAATGGATGAGAAGAGCCGTTTGAAGACGGTCTGTCACTTCTGATTGCTCTGCCTCTGTTCTACAGCATAATTGATCACTTGTCTACTAATACCCCTCCATTTTACTAGAGTTCTCACTGTCATTAATTTTAATATATGATTTATAAATACAGAGTATAGGTACAATCTAGGGAGAGCTACATAATTTCCATTACTGATCTGTTTAGTTAATTGAGTGGATACAAAAATGCTCATACAGTCAGACATTAAGGTAACACAACAGCAGCGATTAACAATAGTCTCATATACTGCACTGTAAAATCTCTCACTATCAGAAACAAAAATCTACTGTTTTTGTTGTTACTGAGTATGATTAAACTACAGACATGCTTTGTGCAGATTAAGCACTTTGACTTATTGATGTATTGTAATTGTGAAATTTCTAGATAAACAAATTAATTTAAATAATTTATGCACACATTCTGCATCCCACTCCATTATACCTTTGAACAACAGCGTGGGCAATAAAACATAGATATTGTGAGCTTTATGTAGGGTTGAAACAGTGGGATTCCATGTTATTATCCTACCCCCCATTACATTGAATGGGAGTACATTGTTATTATTTGTCATCATATGCTAATTACACATCATTAATGTTAGACCTTAATGGCCCCAAGAGTGGGTAATAGGCTGTAAGGCTGAGCTGGCTGCTTGCAGGGAATCTGAGTCTGGGGGGAGAGAACACATGCTAATGAAGCTGAGACCTTTTATCTTTGCAGATTAAAAGGGAAAAGATCACAACCCTCAAAATAAGCGTTTTGACATCTGTAATTGGAAGAGACAACAAGCTTTTGTTCTATTACAGGGAGCAGGAGGCATCAGGCCGGGTGTATAAATCTCTCCAGCGAGCTTTACTCCCTCAGTGCCTTCAGTCAGTTAGCCAAATGAAATCTCACTACTGCTTTCATGCTTTTAGCTGCAGTTAGACAGAAGATGGAGTGCTGCTGCTTCCAAAGCGGTGGAGGCTCTGTGATCTGCGTGCATGCGTGTGAGAGTGCGGTATCTTAGCCTTTCCAAATTAATGGATGCCCTTGTATGCTGAACGGGAACACAGAAGAGTGGCCCTGCCAGTTATTGAGGGAATACAAAGAAACTGTACACACACTTTCCACATTCTTTTTTTTCCTTGGAGTGGAAGAAGTTGGATTCCTCCATGAACATGTTTTGGTTACTTTCCTTGACAAAATAATACCAAAGTACTGAGGTCAGATTGTGAGGCCGTTGTTGTGTTGAGCTGTGAATGTGACTGAGTGTGCGCATCTGGCCCTCTCCAGCGGGCCTGGCTCAGGGCTGGGGCAAAACAGCAAAGCGACAGCTGGTCCAGCATGGCTCCATGTTTGACCCCCAGCACCATGTGTAGTCCTGGGCGGCCAACGGCACTCCATACCCTGAAGACATGTACGCCATCTCGAACACCTGGTGAGAAGGAACCCACCTCAGAGCCTAGGGTCTAGAGCTGCTTACACCGGGTTAGGAATAGCGTTGAGCTATGCAAAGCTAGTTTTCAGGGTCTTTGATCCTCTCAGCCCCCGCCACCTCGGTGACCCACAAGGCTCATAAAGCAGGGGGCCTGCTGACTGCCCATTTGCTCTGTCTCTGAGGTCCAAGCCCAAAGGTCCTGTCATCACAAAGCATCTCAGCTAGAGGCCATAGGTGTAATGACCTACATCTATCCGTATAGAACAATATGTATGGCATCATCAGTCTGTTTATCTGGCTTGACCTCTACCAACTGTACTTGCATTTCTGACTCTGTCACCAGAATAAAATGTTGCCTTTGCCAGTTCCCACAGATCTGCTATTGGTTTATCTTTCCTCAGTGGCAGGAGACAGATGGGGTGGATTGTAGATGTACAAAATTATGGACAGTGCTACCACAGAGTGAAGTATGAGTTTTAACTAATGTATGTTTTTAAATGTAAGCAATTCAAAATCATTGGTTAGTGTTAGGAAAAAATTGTAGTTTAGTTTAAATTTGAATAGATAAGTTCTGAATCAGGGCGACACGGTGCAGTGGTGAGCACTCGTGCCTCACAACAAGAAGGACCCGGGTTCGATTCCCGGGCGGGACCTTGGCACCTTTCTGTGTGGAGTTTGCATGTTCTCCCCGTGTCTGCGTGGGTTTCCTCCCACAATCCAAAGACATGCATTAATCAGTTAATCTAAATTGTCCATAGGTGTGAATGTGAGAGTGATTGTTTGTCTCTATATGTCAGCCCTGCGATGAACTGGCGA
>JAQQZY010000015.1:25449520-25470476 GCA_030068375.1 Ostorhinchus rueppellii
TTATTATTATTATTATTATTATTATTATTATTATTATTATTATTATTATTGTTATTATTGTTATTATTGTTATTATTGTTATTATTATTATTTTGTCCATGCTTCCAGTCCCTTGAATAACCTTCAATTCAGTAATCGTCATTATTCCTCGCTACCTTCAGTTAAGTCTCTGTTTAGAGTCTCCCCTGTATCAACTTTTTTAAAAACACTTTTGTCATAGTGGTCAGTACTAATAATTGAAAGAAGGATCTCACAGACTGAAACATTTTGAAGTCATTTAAAGTAAATTTGCTGTCATAGATTAAAAAAAAACCCTGTTTACTATTTACTTGTCTTGAATTGAAATATTATTTTCTGCATGAATTTGGTATGACTGTGTTTACCACACTGTGTTAAACCACTCCTTATTGATCTTTCCTGCTCTATTGTGTCAATTTATATATCTGCTAAAATGAGCATAGCTATAGTTTAAGAAATCACTAAAATGACAAAGTGGAAACATTAGGCACGTAGTGGTGATAAGCATATTTAATTAAATTAACAAGATGCATATTGTATAGTTATTAGACCATGCATTGGTGTTTTGATGGACAGAATTACTTTACTGGATGTTCTCACAACTCTGACTCACAAACAAGATAAAAACTCTGGGATTTCAACAGAGCTGATATACCAGTAAGAAGATCTGATCAGACAAACAGTAAAACATTTTGGCTAAATGATTTGTGATTTTTACGAACCCTGGATGAGACAAACTACATCAGAAACTTAATGAGCTTCACATTACTTGTGTGCCGCTTAATCAACTGGAAACACACTCCACACACAGTCCCACCTCTGTCTTCTTCTTATCTTCTGTCTGTCTTGCACATCATCACATATTTCCACATTGGGACAGATATAAGCTCTCTGTAAAGGCATGTAATACCATTTCATAAAACTCTGAAGCCTGAAATGGTAGATAACAGGAAGTTTTTGGTAGTTCTTCTTGGTTCAGCTGGACTGGTTTAGCTCTTCTGAAAACATTTTGTCCTTCAACCCAGAGACTTCTTCAGTTCTTTACAGTTCAGTTCTTTTCCTCAGAACTGAATAAGTCTCTGGGATGAGGGACCAACCATTTACAAATGAGCTAAACCAGTCCAGTTGAACTGAGAACTACCAAGAAGAACAATAGGCGTGTTTCCACTATTGGAACCTTTTGGCCATTTTACCGTGCATCTCCACCGACTGGGCTGTTTCGACAGGGCTATTTTTAGGGCTGTTTTCAGGAACCAATGGTGTACCTGCTCAAGGGTAGGTACTCGAGAACAGCCCGGTAGAGTCGCTGGGTGGTACTAGTGGCTAACTTCCACAGATTGGTTGTTGCAAATGACATTAGCAGATCGGGACAACCTCCAATTTTACAAGAGCAGTTGCTGGAGGAATTACTGTGTACAGCAACAGCACAAATGCAACAAACATCCCAACTTTGTCCATGTCCATATCCAGTTTTGTTGTGATTTCCTCCTCTGCTGTTGCTTTGTTTTGGCGCTTTCTGTTAGTGACGTTACTACAGAAACGGATGCGATATGATGACGTTGTCGCAAGGTTCTTAAAGGGCCATTTCTGTAATGGAGACATGACGCCTGAGAGGACCAGGACAATTTGCAGCCCGGTCAAAAGTACCTTCCCCCCAAAAAGTCCCAGGACCAGTGTAGTGGAAACATGCCTAATGACCTGGGCAAATGACAACCTACACAGATATATAACAGGAACTTTGCACAATTTTAATGACACACAATGGCACAGGCTGTTTTGGATAAACTCTTAACACAACAATTTCAGCACTAGCATAATTGGAGATTAATCTAAACAGTACCATGCAAAGATGAATTCAATGTTAACTGATGAAATTGATTAAGCTGATGCATCACCAAAATCCTGTTTGAAACCCAAATAGATATGTGGCTAAAATGAAAAACTCTACCATAAGACTTAGATTAAATGTCTTTAAAGGTATGTAGTAGTATGTATTATTTCTACTTTTGAATAATAAAAATTAACTGAAAGTGTTATTAGTGTGTAGAATAAAGCGTTCTGGCAAAGACAGCAATGTATTGTGTCGTAGAGATATGAACTGAATGTGTTCATAGTGATACTAAGGGATAAGGGGTACGAATGGATTTATGTGGCTACTAGGAGTAGTGAGTCACTCTTGTCCATCACCTAGTGAGGTGAAAATGAACATCAGTGGACCAAGCTGAGTTGAGGAGAACTAGTAAGAGACAACTTTTAGTGTCAAAGAAAGGGACAGTGATAAAAGTTAGAAGTTGTATTGTTGTTTTCACCACTGAAATCACAGTGTTTCTTCTGTATGGGTGAGTTTGATTATTATGGAGCCTGGGAGGGGACATTGAGAAAGAGAGAAAAAAAAAAAAAACCGGGCCAAGTTTTGTGAGATTTCGCAATACTTTTGCGAGCTCTTACAAAACTGTTTATATTAAAAGCAGTTCTCTTTGGAGTCATCCATGCTCAGAATGAAAACAAAACAGACAAGACAATAGAGCAGAAGAGGTTTATTGAGTTTTACTTTGACCTGGGTCTAAGGTCCAGCTACATTATGAAGAAGAGGAAGATCCAGCAGTTATTTTGTATGTTTCAGTCCGACAGCAGCGGAACCGCTCGGTCCATTCATGGAGGCACTGGAGCCTGTCCCAGTATTAGAGATGTTCAACATAATTTGGTGATGATTGATGCTCTTTTCAGGCATTAAACTCTGTTCACCTATTTTTTATTAAGCCTTTTAAAATAAAATGATGGGCGTTTGATGTGTTTGGGATCGTGCGCTGTCTGTAGTGCTGAAATCCCACATTACTGCGGGAAAATTGACTCGTAATGTTAGAAATTAGGATTCATAAGAAGACATCAGATGAAGACATTTGTAGTAAAGGGTATAAGAATAAAACAAAGATACACAATACGGTTAGTGTTTTTAATGTTCACTTCCCTCTGTTATTATTGTGTATCTTTGTTTTACTCTATAAAGTATTGCGAGAACTTGACCCGTTTTTTTTTCCTCTCTCTCTTTCTCAATGTCCCCTCCCGGGCTCCGTAGATTATCAGGCTTATTACCTCCGCCCAGGAGGTTATGTGATCACCTGAGTTTGTGTGTTCATGTGTTCGTTCGTTTGTTCGCTGCAGCAACTTCAGCCAGCCACAAGGGGGTGGAGGTGCTTTTCTAGTTAAGCTATAAAATTATGTTATACATGTTGCTATTGTTTATTAATTCACAGTTCAGACTAAACTTTGACAGTTCTGTTGATTTCAAACTGATCTTTAGTCCTGCTGCAACACAAACTGTCCTGAAAACTGAGGTTATTTATGTTTTTATTGTGGCTGTTCTCTGTCTAAGAACAGACCTAAGCTAACAGAGCAATAATGTAAACTATCAGCTGACACAGTACCTTAAGACATGAATGTTTGAAGGAGAAAACTTAATGATACCATAATACACATATGAGTAAACAATGAGGTTTATACTTTACACAGTGAGTGGCGTAGTCTGTGGATACATAGGGTTGATTTGTTGATGGTTTTGGTAGTTGTGTGTTCAGGTACATGACTTCCCTCTGCTAGTGATAGTTCGGAGTATCAGTACTTTATAGAAGTCCTTTAAGCTGACCAAATTCTCAGTTTTTATATTGAACTGCCAGAATTATTAAGTACAAAAATCTTTTCTCCTTGGCTTGAGATAACCAAGTTTGTTTTTCAGTTTATTGGACAAGAACTGTTCATTAGTCTGTGGATTTAGTCAATTCTTAAACTTTTTTGTAAAGTCTTACCATGGCCATGTTTCAGCTCCCTCATTTTGTTCATGTTTAGTTGAAAGCTTTTAAAAGGAGCCTCCATCCAATACTTGCAAAAAAGTCCAGTAAAACATGTTTGGAAGTGGGTCATCAATGTGACAGTGTTGGTAATTGCACTCAGGGAGCTCAATACTTTTCTTTTATGCTTTGAAACTTACGGTAGGTCTTTGTCTTTTCTCTCAGAGGTTAGTAGCTGTCCACCTCTCTCTGGCAGACTGTTAACTGACAAGCTTCGGGCATTTGGCAAGATGTTATCCAGCAGCAGAGCTCATCTACTGCTCTGACAGCCTGCAACACCTGCCAAAGGATCTCCTTACCTTCACTATCTGCTGTGAGCGAGCAATGCTCAGCGCTGAGGGAACTGTTTCAATCTCCCTCCTGCAGGAATTTTTCAGCTTGTTCCCGTGTTTCCTTTCTCTTTGATTAGACAGAAGAAGCCAAGAAGATACTTTCATGGATAATGAGACACTGGACAGAGGTTTTATTTGTTTCTTGAGCTAAGGTCTCCATTGGTCTGTTGGCAGATGTGCTGGGTGTAAGCCGCCAAACACAATGTCATTATCTTCCTCTGCTAATCAGTAAATCCAGTAAGTAACACCATTGTCTTTCTATTGTGAAGAACAAGCAGAACATAAAGACTTACCTCCTCACTGGATGGTGTTAGTGTTATCCTCAAGAGTACAAGTTTCTTTTTTCTTTTTTTTTTGACTGATGTAATCTGGACACAGTTGAAGAGGTAGATGAGAAGAATTTAATTTGCTCTCCTTTCTACTTCAGTGCCTGCAAACTTAAGGTCTTATGTCTAATGCAGTCGTGACCATGATAGATAAGCCTGCATAAGTCTACAAAGCCAGCTTCAATGCATCTGAGATTAGCACATCTCTTCCACCTGGAACTTCGGCGGCAATGGGGACGACCCTGGCCTTGGCGACAGGACAGGCGAACATAAAAGTCTTTGAGAACCCAGGCACTTCCTCACAAGAGCATGTACCATAATTAGAGCTATAATGGCATCTGAATGCAGTGCAGGTTAATGAAACGCTGGCTCTGTGAGGGAACCAGGGGCTTTTGGGTAAAGAAAACAGCAGGGTTCTGCCAGGAGCCCGATGATAGCAATTTGCAGAGTGAGTTATGTCCTATAACCTCAAAGCAGCGAGTACTTTGAGCATGTTTTGTTCTTAAATGGGGTATAGTTTTCCATTTCCCATCCATTAATATGCATAGAACAGCTAATGAGGCTGAACCAACTAAGATAATAAGATTCTGAGGCTGCAGCACCACTGACTGCATTAATGGTGTATGACTTTGTGGTGAGGCATTTGTCTCTGGATGCCTTTGGACATAAGCACAAAATGGAAAGCTAAGGAAACCGTGTTCAGTGGCACATGGATACTCTGAGGTTTTGATCTGCCTTTTGCAGTTACTGTTGTGTTGAAAAGTATCTGAGGAGGATGCTTTTATCTTTTCAGATTACATTTACTGAGCATTAAAAGTCTCATTCATTTAGTTAACTTTTAGATTGTAGTTTGGACATTGCTCATAATCATTTTCAATTTTCCAGTCATGATCATAAATTTAAGATTTATTCACAAACACATGCCAAATCCCTTTTGTTTTTGCATTTAGCTGTAAAATATTGTACCATCTTTCATTTCCCTAAACACCAAATGAAGTGTATCTTATATTGTATTACTTGCTGGAGAGAGTGGAAATAAGACACCGGGTTGGCTCTCTTCAGTCTACCACCATGTAGTTGAACCTGCAGTGAGAGCGCCTGTGGAGATTGTCTGGAGGTGTATTGGCAGATTGTGGTGATGTTATTAAACATAACTATAAATATAAAGAAGTGTTAAATCCTTTAGGAGGGAAAACCTATGATTTTTGCCCTCTTCCTGTCAGCAGTTTTCTGTGGCGGTGTATTAGCATTGTCTCCTCTCAGTAAATAATGTGTCCTCATTCAGTCACAGTGAAGAGAAAGAGCATTTGACTACAATGGGCTATTATTGGCTATAATAGGGATGAAGCAGACTCTCAGGAGAGACCGGGAGACTTGTGAACTGGAAATGTCTGCTGTTCATCACAGCATTTTACAGCCAACATTTTCTCTGCAAGAGCAGCATCACTGCCCCAGGATAACTTACACTGATGCCTCACTTCATTTACACAGTGCAGTTTTGCTTCTGCTTGAGCAGAAACTGCTGTTAGGTGTTGAAAAAACTAGACAACTAGACCACTAGACCAGCCCCCTGTATAGATCCATATATACTCCTGAAAAGGAATCCCTGTGCTTTCATTCAAAATTCAAACACCCGTCACTACAACATGAACGAGGATCTTCATTACTCTTTTGTGATTGGACCTCCTTTTTGCTCTTTTTCGGTGGCTTAACCAAGAACTGTCTTCATCATTTCTCATCTCTTTCTGGCATACCACCCAGTAAGTTAGCGTCACTCACTTCCTCAGCCTTGTTTTCTTTTCTTACATACGCTTCTTGGCCCTTCGGTCTTTGTAGTTTTTCTTTGTAGACTGTCTCATTTAATGCAGCCGTGACCATAACACAGCGCACCGTAGCGTCCTCTTTAGCCGTCTCTCCTGCGTTTGAAGGACCTCCCCCTCCTCCTTTCCAGAATCCTCTCCCTTTCTTGCCTCCCTCCCCCCATGCTGACCCTCCTTTCTCTGCCCCCCCTCTGGATGGACCCCTCTCTGGTGCGGGGCCTGGCTGTCAGGCCCTCTCCTGTGAGTGCTGCTGCTGTGATTTCCTCTGGGCCATCAGGTGGGCTGCTGCTAACTAGCCAAGCCTGAGACAGGGTGACCTCAAGCCTCAACATGATGGGTCTGAATCAACAATGTGTTCGCCTAAACAGGGAGGGAGAGACCAAACAACTTAGAGGGCTGTCTGCCAGCAAGTAAATCAACAATGCTGCATCTCAAAGTTATCTACCTGTGGAAATTTTGTAGTGCAAGTAAGCATTTAATTCTGTTCCCTAAAAGTGCCTATTGGGTCTAACTTATGGCTTTTTAATCTCTACTAAACTGTTTTTGCTTGGGTATGTTTGCTGCAGTGTTTGTCACAGTGGTGCCTCACAGTAGGTGTATTGTAAATCAACTGGGTGCTGCGTGAACTGTCATTACAGTGATCATTAACACTCGTGATATCATCAGCGCATGGCAGATACTTAATTATCGAATCCCTTCTTCTGTTTCAGAGGCCCTGGTGTATTTTTCTTTTTCAGAACAATTTCTGATGTCTGCAAAATCCATATAAGCCTGTCTGATTAGAACAAGCTCAGTTTAATGAGTTTCTCCTGTGCCACCGTTTCAGATGGATCTCATTAAGGGTAATCATACTGTAGTATGAGTTCTAAGGAGGACTTTATACACAAGCTAAGGTTATCTAAATTGATTTTTTTCCTCTCAGTATTGAGCATTTAACAGGTGAGATTCTGCCGGTCAGAAGAAAAATGTCATCTTGCTAATCAGATCTATCAAGTAAATGTGTCTGTCAAACTCCATTGTGCTGTGACTGTACAGAGCATTTGCTAGCATTTAGGTGATAATCAAATTTAATGATGGCATTACTGAATAGCTGATGCTTGCTGCAGTCACTCTCCACTCTCCTGGGTCTTCCTCTGCTCCTCAAAATGTTTCAAACTTTTTCTCTTCCCAATTCCCTTGAGCTAGCCTCCCATCATATCTGAAATGCGCTTACAGCAGTGGCCGTCTTTTGCTTGAGAGCTCTTTGCCTTATGCTTCCATCAGAGGAGACTGAGTCTCACAGATGCACTGCTTAACAATGCCATCCCCTGCTCCCATCAGAGGGGGGAAGGTTGCGGAGCTGCGCCCCGCAGAATAAGGGGGGCAGGTCCCCTGTGATTGGCGAGAGCTGAACATCGATGCCAGCTTCCATCTGTCATGATAGCCTATCTCTGAACCTTCAATCTGTCAAAAGCTTGCTGCCTAGCTGAAGGCTCCAGGAGATTTGGTGTGCTAAACAGATTTGACAACAGGCATTATCACTGTGAGGGGCCCGGCGAAAAACGCCATCAACGTGTTAATTGTGGCTGGAGATGTAAACTGTCACTTCTCATCTCATTTAACACTTGCTTTGCCAGTTTTTTCTCACCTTGTTTTTCTTGCTTTCGAAAACATATGGAAATGTTAAATGAGACACTATAATCCTCAACTAACAATATCTGCTCCATGCCTTTCACTCTGATGGAGGCATAAGGGCAATGTATGGATTTATGTTTGGGTTTGTCAAAGTTACAGAGTCACTGTTCTGTGAGGAAAAAAACATACAAGTCCCATTTATTAAAGAGAAAAACTGCTGCAGATGAAGTGTACAAAGTTAACATCGGACAGTTAAGATGAAAACTTAAGTCACAAGTTATTTTCATTTGACCTAAAATAACCTGTCTTTGTGTCACCTTTAAACCCACCAGTCAGTGTTCACCCCATCAATGAGTACTAGGTGA
This sequence comes from Ostorhinchus rueppellii, assembly GCA_030068375.1. Lineage (NCBI taxonomy): Eukaryota > Metazoa > Chordata > Actinopteri > Kurtiformes > Apogonidae > Ostorhinchus > Ostorhinchus rueppellii. Next base: position 25,457,841 of record JAQQZY010000015.1, read on the forward strand.
ACAAAAATAGATTAAATAAATTATACTACTGCACAAATAGAGGAAACTGTAGTTTATTTCTCACTGCAAGTAATACCCTGTAAGTGTCAAAACATGCACTGTAGAAAAGTGAGTTAAAATCATTTTTATCCCTTGAAAATAAGGTCTAAAATCTTGTTTTTCTACAACACTTTGTTGTTGTCTTTATCTGACTCTTTCTTCCCTTTCAGATGCAACTCCGAATGTCAAGTCTCTTCCTATTATCACTAATTGATTATCCTCTATCAAAGCACCTTATTATTTGTGAGTTGTAGCGATCAGCCCTATTATTTGTGGGCTTTCCCCTGACAGGCCTTTAATGGTGATGGTTGGTTTAACCCCCGGGCCTTGCTAATAGGATTTACCAGCAGGTGACTGGTAACACAGACACACACACCCCTCTAACCCTTTCACCCTCAGGAATATCAGATCCTCCCACTGCCTGTTCACTGAAAATAGCGCACAGACACCGCACTAATTCAGCTTTGTCATTCCCTGTGAGCTGATTTTTCTGTATCTTCCGTAGAAAGGCAGCATGCACTGTCAGTCCTCACTCTCCCCCCTTTTGTTTTGTTTTTGTGGAGTCAGGATCCAAGCATGAAGCATACGTATGCAAAAGCCAATGCAAATAAAGCTGAGGCAGACACTGCGCCATCTTTGGGATGACAGACGATGGCCAGACAAAAAGGCCATGGCCCTATACTCCTGTTGTCTCACCATAGTGATGTCATTACAACACATAAGGATTGTCACATTTAATACACCACACCCACTCATTTTTAAACCAGATTAAACCATGGCAAAAAGTAACTTAAATGAATAAAGATTAATTTTAGTCTAAACCTATATTAAAATTTATTTTGTTGCATTAAATCCAAGGTAAAGTGTGGTTCAGTACATTTACACACCAGGAGGTTTGACTTTTAAAATAGTTTCCTTTTGGACGTGAACTCAGAAAAATATTAAAATTCTTCAAAGAAACTTGATAGACAGACTCAACACCGCAGAGTTTCATGAAACTGTTCTGGAGCTGAAAAGGAAATCTGGACCAATGCTTTTCTTACTACATCCTGTACTTTTCCCATTTTCCTCCCCCTATTATTTAACTATTTGTCTTTTCTATTTACTCATTATTTGCTCTGTTAATTTGGCTGTTAATTGGACCAACATTTGTTTCAGATCAGTTTTTCCGCCAGGTTGGCTAACTAGCTAACATTTTATCGAGTTTATCAATACAGAGCAGGACAGCCCAAAATTGGGTCTCCCTCTTTTATACTGACTAGGTCCCAACATACTTCATTTTTTTATCCATTCCATTCATTTGTGTTTCTTTCATTTCATCATCTCGGTTTAAATGAGTACTCAGTTTTGTCTAATTTATTATTTGGATTAATTTATTTTAGACCTGGTTTTGATAAACTCTGATTCGACCTATTCTTACACTAAAAGTGGACAGTTCATGTTTTTGTGTCTCTTTCACCTATGAAACTAGTCTGGGGGCTCTGACATTTAACTCAAAAGACTCACTTAACAGTGAAACTTACACTGATACTGTTCAGGTAATTCAGCCTAAAATGATAGGTCAGTGAAAGACTTAAGCCAGTAGAATCACCAGCGTCATCCGGGCATCGTGGCAGGGTGTCTTCATAATGGTATCCATGGCACAGACAGGAAAGGGCTAGGGGCAGCAGCTCATTTGCATTTAAAGTTACAGACTGTGTAGACCAGGCTTGAAAACATCTATACAGATATGACACAGTGAATGATCAGGTAGATATATTGTATAAATTTAGGCATAACCTGCACATTCTGCGGTCTCCTTGAAGTTGAGAATTGTTAATGGATGAAACCCAGTGTAAAAAAAAAAATCAGCATTTCTATTTCTGTATTGGACTAGAGCTGGACAATATAGGAACAAATTTAAATCTCAATTTTTGTTTCGGTGTTAGGGATGTTTTCATCCTTTAAATTTTTTTTCTGTCTACTTAAATGCAACAAAAATCCTAATACATTAGTAGTTTTTTTTTTAGTTAGTTTAGTTTAGTTTTAGTTTTTTAGTAATCACAATCTCAATAATATAAACAAACAAAAAAACAAAAAAAAACCCATGCAAAATAATATTTGCTAAAAAGACTATGCTGACAGTGACTGGATAAAGGACTCCGGGGAAAACACTCATTTTGATTGTCTGATTTTCATGTTTTTATTGAGCAAAAACTCAACTGATTAAATTAGTCAATTTATTTCCCAGTCCTATTTTAGACAAAAATTACTTTGTTTTAGTACAATATAACTGTTCTTATAATAATTATGTGTTAACTGTTAAAAATCTGCATATTTTAACAGTCATTATGTCACTAATGGGAGACGTTCAGTGCTAGTGTATTTGTTTAAAGCCTTTCTCCTGTGTGTATGTGTGTGTAAAACAGGGCTGTCAGAGGTACTAGTTTATCCAGGTGAATGCTGTGTGTCATTATCGTGCTCCTGTCCATCAAGATCACAGCTGCTAACTGAGGCAGGGCCATTCTCTCAGCTTTTATCACTTTATTTGGTGTCCATCCGTCCACTGCCTGCAGACAGCAGCAGAGGCCATCCATTTCTACCTCGACACTGATGGGGAAGGAGGAGCACGGGACGCCTGGGTGGTGGCGTTGTTGGCTGAGGGGGAAAGTAACACAAGGAGAACAGGACCAGAGGAGCAGGGAGGGGATGGGTTTGTTATCCTAGTAATTAAGGACAGAGTGGCTTCCATGCCGGGTGTGCGGACAGGATGTGGCAAATTACTGGAGTCTTTGTGAGGAAAAGCTGCTCCCTCTCTGCTCTGTCCATTCTCAGGGGACCTCATCATCTTCTCTAACAGTCAGGATGGGATTTTGTACCCTCTATTCCCTCACCTTCTCCTTCCTTCTTTCTGTCTCTCCACTCTTTTCCTTTCTCTTCTTCCTGTCATCCTCCTCCTGAAGTGCGTCTCCAAGTCTGTACATAACATTTCAGCTGTATAGTTATAGATAAGCTTAATTGACTGAATTTACATTTAACAAAACTTTCAGTGGCTTTGCTTTGACTGAACTTACATGTTTTCTTCATAAAAGATATTTTTGTATTTACAGACCGAGAACGATTTAAGTTAGCCTATGAGTCTAACATGACTGATTTTGATCATTTATTCTGTGTCTAACAAACAAACTCATTCTCCAGACATCTAGAGGAGGAAAGAGGAACAGGCAAACCGTAAATGGTAATTTATGTGCACATTTCATTCCTATCAGATGTCACAAGCGACAGCCCACGAGTGTTTTGTTATTTGTGTATCACTGCATAATTTCTGAAAAACAACGTTATTCTGTTTCTTTTTCTGCTGCACTGACATTGTGCTCTGGGATCCTTAGCTAAGGTACTCAGGTGGGTCGAGAGTAAACGGTGGCCCTCACAACTACACGCAGTCGCAGCAGCAGCCGCATGGCAAGACAGCAAGAGAACACTCTGGGGTTTAAAAGTACCCAAAGCATCCTGGGTAATTAGCCATTACGGCGCTGTCACAGAGGGTTCTGCAGTCAATACAGAGATAATTTGGGCAATGGTGAATGACAGTGCTGTCCAGGCTTTTGGGATGATCAAGGACAGATCCAGCTGCACCAGGCATCTGTCAGGCCCATGAATCACTCCTCCAGCCAGCAGCTGGGTGAGTGGAGCAGAGAGAATCGCTGGAGAGGCATGTGCAGACACACAAATAAACATGTTCCCCCTCTCTCCCCTCACCACACCGGGAAATGGCTATTAAAGGTCTGCCGTTACAGAGCACCGAGTGGAAAAGGCTTGTTACCTTCAGTGGCAAATGAATGACATTGGGAATAAGGTGAGGAATAAAAGTCAGACCAAGGGGACATTTCTCACAGTTATTTTGGCTGCATTGCTCAGATAGAGAATCCAATTGGCATGCAAAATTACACCCTAAAATCATTGGTAAATATCATAACTAATGAGTAAGTTGGTGCAAAAAATGTAGTCACTTCTTCTGATCTGTTTGAATCACTTATGTACATTTTGTAAATTATGCCACAATGTAAGATTTAACTTCACTACATGTTGCATCTATCACAAATGTCTTACTTTAAAGTATTGTATACCACTTCATTATCCTTCTTTCATCCATTAAACATGTTAAGTGAACACAAGCAGATCACCAGTGATGATTTAAAAATTTTTTTTTAATTTTTATTTTCAGGAGGAAGTGGAATTTCTTCCTACAGCATCATCTTGGACCTAATGAAACGTGGACAAATAAAGGTATTTTTTTGTGTTTACTTTTCTGGCCATGTTAACCTGTGGTTCAGAGGAAGATGATTAGACAACAACACTAGTGGAGGATATTTGTCTGTTTTAAAGAGCTGATATATTTTTAGCTGAGGATATCACAGAACAATGGTGAGTTAGATTTTGAAGTTGGAGCTTAAGTTTACAAAACTGTTGAATCTGCTACATAATGGTGACGTATGAAATGAAGTTTATATCCATCAGAGATTTTAGATTATAAATATAGATGATATGGAAGTTTAAAGTAGTTAAGATATTGTCTATTATAGTTTATTTTTAGATTTCATTTTTTCGTCTTCATTGCCCAAAATTCAAGTCTGACAGTATTATTGAATTCAGCTACATCTGAATTAAGTATTGAGTTCTTTGTAGTGTAATATATTCTTATTATTAGCATTATTTGACTGGACAGGAAAGCCTTTGCCCACTGAGGTTCCTGCTCTTGTACATACGTATACACAATACAGTATTGAATAATTCTCAGTCTCCTTACACAAATAAAGATGAATCATAATATGTAAGGAAGCAGCTGGTAACTTAATTTACTTCGAAGGTCATCCGTCCACAAGTCCTCATGTGGCTCACAATAATGATAATAATTTACTTTGACTGTCCCAAATAATTCAGACTTGATGACACATTTTGGATTTGAGACAAACATTTGATTGCTAAAGTAGGGTGCTTGCACTCCTGAGCTATTTTTATTTCAGTGTTAAAGAGGCGTAATGCAGTGGCTGTGTGGTTTCAGAGCTCTCATATTCTTTGATTCTTCATTAGTGAGGAAGATCATTTACTGTATACACTGTAGATGCATAAGCTTAGCATTTCTGTGACATATAGGTCCAAGCTTGGTGCAGCATATTTAATCATAGCTGTAGAGGCTCTGCTTTGGGACTGGAGCTTCTTCTTATCATACTTTAATCAATAACTCTCTCACTATGTTAACACAAAGCACTGCTCTCAACACTAGAGAGGTGCAGTGTCCTTGCGATATGGATGGTAAGAGTTCAGAAATACAAGTGGAAATGAAATATTATGTGACCTGTTTAAATGCTGTATTACTCTGTATACTGTGTGGTTAATGCATCCATATGCACACATTAAGGCGCTCTTTATCCGTCTTGTTGATATACAGAAAATCTTTGGCATCACTCCTGATGATTTCCACATATATACTGCGATTGCATTCACAAAGCAGCAGCCTATTATAGAAAGGGGAAGCAGGTTTAGAGTAAGTCACCTTCCTTCAACATAATCACCACCATTCGTCTAAGAATGAAATTAACTCCATGATAGGCAGTGAAAGTGCCTATCCATCTCTGATACAATGAACTCCAAGATGCAATGCTGACAGTCAATTAAAAAAGAAAGATAATCCACACCTTGGTTTTAGTGGAGAGCTTATATTCAATTTCACATATGTGCGATAAATACATGCCATGATATTACATCAGTTTCGCTGTTTATCTGTCTTCCTCTCACCATAACATCTGAATATTTACCTACATTTAAACAGGGCTGGTAGTGCCTTGGTGACTGTTGTATGACCACATTTTAGAGCTCCTCAGGGATCCATTCTCGTATATGCATCCATAAAGGGAATTTGCAGAGAGCAAAGTGAACATGTTATGTCGGTCATTTGCTGTGCAAGGATATTTTCCTCCAAACTGCATTTTAAATGCTATGTTTCTCCCCATTACTCCACACTGAGAAACATTTAAATGCCCTTTAATTAGCGTGTCCTTCCTCTATATCGATAGGCCACTGGTAATCACTCAGAGGACTAATGACTCCTAATTGAATTGCTTTAAAGTGAAACACAATAGATCCTGCCATCAGAACCTAAACAGCAACATTTGGGAGTGAATCCAAATCACAGGTAATTTTGTTCAGTGTTTCGCTAATCGAAGTTACATATTTTCACAGTAGCAGAGAAAAGCCTGGTATTACTGCTGTGATGTCAGATGATGCTCTCTCAATAGAGCCTGGGGAGGAAGAAGAGGATGGGGGTGGCTTGTGGATCATCAAAACCTCAGTAGATATTGATTTGATCTTTTCATATTGTCAAGGAGAAACCTAATCATAATAGAGCAACATAGCATGATATCTCCCTCAAATGCCTTTTAACAGCTATTGCAGCTCATTATCCAGTTTGCCTGCACCAGACCCTCTGGTACAGCATGAGACACGCCTACAGACCTATAAGGATGTCCTGTCATGTTATCCCAACAATCAAACACCACAACTTTCCTTGCAGATGGCTACACTCTCAACTAGGCTGCTGGATGTGCAGAATAACTAAAACTGGGCAGTCATGTAAAAGGACATGAAGTATTCATGTATTTCTGCGGCAGGTCATAGCAGTAGTTATGCTAAATATATTCACAGATAGTTATAAAGATAGTTAAACTGACATTTCTCTGAAACAGAGGTAAGGGCTGCACCTTAAGTTAAGAGCTTAGTTGTAATGAAATGAAAAGTTGTAATAAAAAGGATGAAGGGGATGAGCAATTTTATATAGATATACTGTACATAGAGAGATTTTATATAGAACTTAATGATCCTATTTCCTGTAGAGTGTCATTGGCATCGCAGAAACTTTCTGTCCTAATTATCCATTTCAGCCTGTCTGTTTCACATCTCTGCAGTCCCTCATTATCCCTGCAGCCACCTCACAGTCTGCTCAGTGTTACATTAGTAAAATAGAGCCTTTGATTTGTCCTCAAAACCACAGACGTTTGAGAAACAGAAGAAAGAAAGAGAAAGAGAGAATGAAAGAAAAACAAAAGAGAAAAGAAAAGAAGAGGGGAGAGGAGAGGAGAACACTCTTTTAGATTAGCCTGTGTGGCCTCGCGTGTTTAATATATTGACCGTGTCACCCTCTAGTTTTGGGGGAGAAACTCCAATTCAAGGCCACAAAAGGGATTTGATGCATCACAGACATAATAGGGGATATTTTTGTTGCTCTCTGTATAAGAAACATTTTCCCCCTTGGATGTAGGGAGTGTGAACTGCCAGAGGGCATTTGTAAAACAAAATACTTTACTTGACTGTGGAAACAATGAGTGCCCACACCCCCCATGGTTGTAATGATGCAGTGAAAACCAATTCAGCTGTTTTTAAAACAAAACTAGCCTTGTTCAATGCCTCATTCTTGCCTTAAGTGATGTTCTACACGTTAACCTGTGTTTCTAAAATCAAGGCATGCTGCACAAAAATATCTCTGGGCTGCTTTTACAGTGCACTAGCTGCTTGGACTGGCTTGCTATGACATAATGTCGGTCTTATTAAAGTTCTGCCTGTACCTCACTGGCCATAATTCAGCACAAAAATGACAGCAATAAGAACCTGATCATGTTGGGTCAGTCTGTTTGAAAGCAGCTCCTGCCTCAGCTTCCCTTAATTAAACCCACCCAGCGCTCTTTCATCTTTGCATATTCTGCGGCTGGGACATTGATACTCATTATTTCTTAAGTCTAAACACCAAGACTGTGTCAAGAATGCATCCATCACCGGCAGGCGGCTCAGAGTCAGCAGAAATTTTTCCACTCTGTCAGCAAATTTGGCAATTTGCAATTTTCTTACTGGGGTTCTGACATGTTTTTATCGCTGAAGATGACTTTCAAATGCAGAGATCATGAGGACGGTGGCTTGTTAGTCCTCTCTCCTAGCCCCGGCTCTAATGACAGTAATTAACAAGGCCACATTAGAGTGCCACCTCAGGAAGTGTCTGACTGTTCATTTGCATGGCGTTAATACAGGAGGTTGCCGTGCACTGAAAGGCTTGCCATGAATGCAGCAGTGCAGCTCTGCCTGTTTGGCAAGCCCTCCTGTTCTTAACAGCACCAGGGCCTATTCTCCCATTCATTATGTGCCTAAAGCTTGAGTTATCCTCTCCTTGGTACGGGGATGAATGTTATTAAAGGCATAGCTGTCTGACACAACTCTAATGAAAAATAGGATGTTTCTGAAGGTTATGTTGCCAGCTAGCTCAGAAATGCCTGCTTCATTTTTCCCACCCCAGCACAGGGCAATGTAATTCCCACCTCTTGATAGATCTTTTTTCTTAAGTTTTTTGTGGCTCTGTGTGCTGGAGCCTCATCATAAAGAGACCTTTATTATCCGTGTTTCTTCCTCTGTAGATGCTCAACAAAGGGCGAGACTGGACTTTTTGGCAGATCATACAATTGTGAAAAACTACATCCATGTGTTGTGAAGTGGTGGCTGCTGCTGCGTGGGTTTAATTGAGAGGCATTGCCATGTTTTTCATGCAGATAAGGAAAAGACTTTATTCTGCAGATGTTGCTTGAAATTTCTTAAAATATTTCTCTTCTGTTTTTGGCAACTTTTTTTGATAGTTCACCTGCAGAGTACTACATCACTGCAAAATCAGCAACAGTAGAAAAAAGCCAAATATTGAAATTAATCAAATTGTCTAGAATTAAGACAAATCGTCTTCCACATTTTGCTTGGGTAGGTATCTTAAAAATATAAATCTGTAGACTGTAGACAATCACAGGAGAAAATGCCAACATTTAAGCAAGTTGTGTGTATTACAATGAATGAAAAAATAAAGAGTTATTTAAGGTAGCATTATTATCCTTAAGCTGGAGTGTTGTGATTGTGATCTCACACTTAAAATAAAGGCAACAGTCTTGTTACACTGATGGGATATTTTAGAAATATTTTAAAATGTTAGTATATTAGGTTAAATGAAGCTCAGTTTTCAACGGAATATCTTATGAATAGAATAGAATAGAATAGAATAGAATAGAATAGAATAGAATAGAATAGAATAGAATAGAATAGAATAAAATGCTAATTAGTGTGCTCAAACCTATACAATGTGTAATGACATAAAAGAGACTAAACAAGATTTTAAAAAAACAACAAAAAATTACAGTACAAAGAAGAGGTAGAAATATACAGTTGTAAAAGATAGAGCAAAAGATAAATAAAGTTAGATCTATTTTCTTTAACTGAGGATACCTTTCTTGTGAAAAATCTGCTCCACAGGATTATGTTCAATTTTAGGACTAATTTTGAGAAACAAGTCATTTTTACTTTCCTGAAAATTATTTTTTAATGTAATAATGTATCACTTGAGCAGCTTATTAGGTGGAATTTCAACAACTCAGCCTTTCTGCTGTGACTGTGAATGAATCATCATAAAGAGTCTAGATATACTGTTGAACATCATTGACTTTTTCACCCGTTTATGCATGAATTATGAGGGAAAATTAGCTGTATCTTTAGAGTTGTTTTCCCAAAATTGTGTTTAAGTGTAACTACATTATCAGTCAAAAATCTTCTTTAAAGTACATATTATTAAGCAGCATTTTGAGTGTAAAATTAGTCTTCAATGAGATGGTGCAGGTTTGTGATTCAGAGTGACGACTGCTTAGCGTTAAGGTCAGATTGCACTTTTCAGAGATCTGGTTCTGTCAGAGGTGTCAGGTCATGCTGAATTCGACCCACCCCACCCACACTGACGGTTCCCAGCTCCGGTCTGAAGTGTAACGCCTCCCCTCCCCCTCAGTCCCTGCCCTGGTTTGGCCTCACCGTCCCTAACAGCCCCATCAGAGTCACAGAGATCACATGGGAGGCCAGTGACAGCTCCAATTTGCCCCCGCGTTCAATAAATAATATATTCAAAATAAAAGGCTTCTCTGCAAAAACACCCTGTCAAAAGCTTTTGGAAGTTCTTTACTGGTGCACTGACTACAGGTGTAGTGAACACTAAGGGCACTGAAAAACCTACATTACACCTGACAACATGTATCATCCTTTGGCAGTATTGATTCCTTATTAAAAATCAATACTGGGTATGTATTGTAGTAACATATACTCTGTAAATGAGCTTAATGAATGGAAACCAGCCTGTCTTCTGAAATGGAGAATTCACCTTTAAACAGACCTTATGTACGTACATTTCTTTATTTATTCTTTTTTTCTTACTTTTCTTCTTCTTTTTTTTTTTTTTTAATTGTGACAATAAACACCCTCTCCTGATGTTGAAAGAAAAGCAAGCAATGAAACCAGGATCATGGTAAAATCCTAAAATCTACTCAAAAGAGGAAAATGGAAAAAATACAGTTACTCTAATTTTATTTGAGCAATACAGGAAAAATCTCCAAGCATTTGGATGAGAGAGAAAACCTTGTAAACACTGTCATTCCTCATAAAAAATAAAAATCTTAATCGAGAGGGAAATATTATTTTTGTTAGATTCATGACATTAATTCATTATGTTTTTAACTCAGGAAAATACGAGTGAATCACAAAATCGCATTTAACAGGAGTCACGGCAGAAAGACTTTACATGCAACTTTTTTTAAAGATTAATTTCCTGTGTTAAAAAACTAACTGTTGTCAACCACTTGATTTATTGTGGAAAAAACAATGTTAACATTGAAACATCTAAACGTTCATGCATCAAAATCACACATCTATCATGAGACGATCAATACAAAATCGAAAAATTCCAAAATAAAAATTCTTGAATAAATAAAAAATCTACATTTGGATGTCTTTTGTGTTTTAACATCACATTAAAATAGCATTATTTGTAGCTGCCACTCAAGTCAGAGATATTCTGGTGGCATTGTTTCCAGGTTTAAATCGTCATCTTTGCTGCCTTTTCTGCTCCCCTGTCTAATAAGGAGCAGACCCTATAAACACAGATGTTTCAGGGTCAGCCAGCAAGACCTCTGACAATTGGTCACCACCTCTAACTGCGTGTAAATCACAGCCAACGTCAGCGTCCCCAAAAACTGTGGGTATGTGGGTGTTCCCCTTGCCAAAAAACATGAGTTACAAGCTGATAGTGGTGCCATGTCGCTTAAATGCTTAATCTTTGGAACCTGAAATTTTGGGGTCATGACCCGTGTTAGTCTTTTATTTTTTTGGAAGGATTTATCAGCTCCGCATGAAATATTGCACTTTCTGCTTAAATGAGAAACAGAATAAAACACCCCTCCCTCCTTCGTCCCCCCCCGTCAGTTTACACATGCTTAATTTCATTCTTTGACTCTGTGTGGCTGATATTATCGCGTGTTCACCTGTGGAGCGGTTAAAAACATTCAACTGTTGTCGCTGTTGTCTGGCATTGTGGTTTGTTAGGGATGTTTTTGAAGCAGTGACTCTGTGTGTCAGATTATGCCACATATCCATTTGACTTTCATAAGCTGTTTACGCTTCAGAAATTGTGGCAATGGCTTCTCTCTTGTGTAAAGGCTTTTACATATGTTGTGTGTCTCTAGAAATGCTGCCCCAGTTATAGCTATCATTCTAAGAAAAAAAAACAAAAAAACACAAGCCCACAAGGTTACATGAGGCTTGTCATTTTATGTTTTCTTTTGTGATTTGCATCTTGTCTGGTCTTTGGATCAAGCATGTAGAGATAACTGCAATGTAAAAATGGGTAAAATGTAAAAGAAGCATTGAGTTCTTTCATTCCTCAAGCCACGAAACAACATTAATATTTCACTTATACTTTTAATTTATTTAATCAGTATCACCGGTGGCCTAATAGCAGCCTCATTATTTCTCAGTTCATTTAGTGCATAATTTAAAGAGTAATTTCTACAAACATATTTATTGTTTATGTTTTGCACAAAGCCTGGTAATAATGTGTTTAATGTGGACAATATTGGTTACACATGGACTCTTATTAGTGAGTGGTAGTCTGGTCTGAGGATCACTGGCAGTATCCTTAAGGGATGGCCTCTCTTAGGGAAGGATGAAACAAGTGCATGTGAAAAAAACCCAGCGTGAGTCCTGTTCAAAGGCACAGACGAGTTCTGACTGGATTAACATTTATTGACCGTTCAAGCTTTCCCTTTTTTTTTTTTCCACCCCCTTTTTTATTTTCTCTTTCCTTTTTTTGCTCCAGGACAAAGATTCAAACTTAATTGCAGTGGCTGTTCCACCAACTGATCACCAATGTGCCAACAAAAGCCTCCCTAATAGGCGCTTCATTAAGGATTAGAAAGTCTCTATTACAAAACAAATTAAGCATGCTCTGATCTTAACCTATAGGTCGAACGGCATTACAGCAAAGTTTAAGCCGTTAGATGGCTGAAAAACTTATTACGGGTTAGCGCTGAGGTAGCAGTTTGGTATTGATTTTACGATAGCTAGGTATGATGATTTATGGAGTGCTTGTGTCAGTATAACAAGCTGAAGGACACACAATATCATCTCCAACATCATTAAAATTCAGAGGTCTCCAGAGCTAGCTCATCAAGTACTGTTCACCACCTTGGAATTTCATACACACACACACACACACACACACACACA
>JAQQZY010000015.1:25489115-25503831 GCA_030068375.1 Ostorhinchus rueppellii
ATCTTTATTTATGAAGTGCAAATGGCAAATATCCATTGTATACAAAAGTAAGTACAATTTCCTTTTCTTTTCTTTTAACCATTGGAACTAAAGAAAATAATAATAACAAAGTAAAAAAAAAAAAAAAACTCCCATAACCCCCTGAACCTTTACGTACTTGAATCGTGGGGACTAGTGCTGTCATCAACAGAAGTTAGGTATATTCTCTAAAAATCAGATTACTCTTCAAGCTTAACAAGTTTATTTTTCTTATTAGAGAAAAAATAAGACTAATTTCCTAGCCATAAAATCTTGTTTGACACTATTTGTAGCATTTCAGCAGCTATTGTTCAGTATTTACCAGAATTAGAAGATTGTGTGGAACTTAATTGAATCTTAAAAATGCTAATCATTATTCATTCATAAAAGGGTGAAAAAGTCATTGATGCTCTAAGGATTTGATGCAGACAAAGCAAAATATCTGAATTGTTTAACCTCAAATAATGAAGTGTTGAAATGTTACAGATACATAGTACACTATTTAGGCGGACTCTACAAACAGTGTTACTCAATATGTTAATTTGACTTTGTTCTTTTTTTGTGTTTCTTTCTACAAAATGGTCTTTATTGATCCCCATTCCGCATCTGTTCTAGAAACAGTGTTACCTGGCTGACATGTCGGCAGCAGCGACTGTTTGTCTGCACTCGTACATTGGAAAGAGAGTTAATGCATATTAATGGGGCCTATAAAAGCAACTAATTGAGCATTCCGGATCTTGCTGAGTTGGGCATCTGTGAGTGACATTGTGCAGCTCCAGGACCTACACCAGACTGCCTTTATTAGCTCTCTGAACTGGGATGTAGGTCAGGCCATTAAAAGCAGGAAGGGCCCTTTCACTAAATATTGTTGTGACAGCCTCATATTTGACACCCCAATCTGTGAGCTGTGCTTAGGAGACATTTGCAGCAGCCGTGTGCTGAGCAGCTCCAACTAGGGAGACACTGTATAATGGATTGCCGCTCAAAAAAGTTAATCCTAGTTTAAAGCGATTTAATTGAGCACAATAAAATGCAGCCATATGCGCCCCATAAAAATCAACAGCGTTCCATATGAGTGCTAAGTAAACACGCCTTGAATATTAGTGCATGTGTAACAAGTCTCATATCCAGTGCTGTGTAATGCAATTTCAGTAATGATTAAAACAAAGCCTGCAAATCATTCCTTGTTCGCAGTTTTTGGAAAGACAGAGTGACATTTAGAAAGAAGATAACCTTGGATTAAATTTATTTAAAAGTACGGATTTATTATGTTGTACTGAAGAACAAACCTTTGACACTCCCCCCATTTCAGGTGTCCACGTGTCTGGCTGCTCTGCTACTTTGTAAATCAAAAGACTAGGCATCATATTTTAGTGCTGAGACAGAATAAACTAAAGAAGACAGAACACCAAACTAAATCACCATCTAAAACAGTAAGACGTAGGGCAATAATATTTCAATAGAGGGCAGCACACCGCCATTACAGATTGGCTTTTAAATCATATTTAATTGCTCTTTTGTGTAGCAGACTGTAACTGCAGTTTGACTGGAGCTTGAAACGCACCGTTCTTCTAATCTACTATACCGTGCACACCATATACTCTCTGTCTATCAAATCCTATCTCCATATGCCTCTGTTAACAACCTTCTGTCTGCTTAAACGTACATGCAAATCTGTTAGATGTTATAATAAAGCAGGCATCAGTACGTCCAAGTAATGGACAAAGAGGTCAGGCATATTCACACTCATTTTCTCTTTTTCTGTCGTCAGCTTCGGGCGGCTTTTACTAAAGTGTCATAAGACATTTGATTGTAAATCTTAGTGACCTTGAAGTCACTAGAGAAAGCACAGATCCGTAAACCAATCATCGCACGGCTGCCCCTGTCAGCCACGCTCCTGTTCACACAGTCACTGCCTGAATTTCCTGATGTTAAACAGAGGAAGGAAAAAGGAATGAAGCTCTGTGCACGTTTCATGTTTGTGAGAACACAATGTCAGTCTGAAACTTTATTTAAAATCCAGCCAGCAGTGGCATTACTGGTATGGAGGAATTGTTTAATAAAACCGCTTTGTTCAGTTGAGTATTCCTAAGCATGGGGATATAGAGGTGTTACAGACTTAGCTAAAAAAAGTCAGCCTCAGCATTTCTTAGACTATTTCCAACTGCTCCACTCAGCAGCAGCACAAAGATCAGTGTTATTATGGATTTGTTGAAAAATCAATTTTTCTGAATGCTAATGTCCTTTAAATCTTTCTGAGCTAAAGAACAGTTGGTGCATATCTGTGGGATGATTTCCAGCAGTATCAGGGAAATACCTGCCCACTCCTGCTGTGGATTATTCCAGCAGCTACTTGAAGGCTGTCCACAGTACACTCTGCATCAAAAGGCTTCTCAGGTCCATTGTCTGACCCATTTAGGATGAAGAGTCTTGTTTTTCTTAACATTTTCACAAGCTGAGACTTTGCAGAGCTGTAGAAAACAGTCTCATACTTGATTTTACACCTGTCCGCTAGTTTGCTTAGGGAATAAAACTACAAGTGCTTCCAACACTGTTGTAATTATGAGCTATGCCACCCAGAAGAAATGAAACCTTTTTACTTTCTTAGAAATACTCCCACAGTGTTAGTGGGCTTAGGTTGAGGAATGCTTTTCTCATGTTACTGTCACTTAAACTAAGTCTGTGCCGTCTGCTTCGTTTGTTAACTAGATTCATTCTATGCATTTCAGAATCTATAATAACTTACATCAAAAGCAAGAAAAATAACTTTACTCTCACTTAATGTCAAAAGTTAATGTTAAATTTCATTCTTAAAGTTCTGTAACCTTACAAACCTTATATGTAATTAACTGTGCTCTGTCTTTCACCATCATCACTCATTCACTGAAACCCAACTCCTTCCTCGTGGGTTTGAGCCTAGATGTTTATTTACAGCCATTGTTCATGTCCATTTATTCTGTGATGTGTAGGTAAATAAACAGGTTGTTGTGCTCCATAACTCACTGAAGTTGAGATGGAGATCAATGGAAATGACAATTTACAACTTCTAATTATAGAGCTGATTAATTGGGTTCATCGTTAATTTGATTTATTTCATTCGTTCTTATGGTAAATGAAGTTACTGCCCTTTGAAGAGAGCTCATTTAAGTTAGCTGTTACTGCTACATACATCACATCAGATGCCAAATAAAGCTAATAAGTTCAACTTTATGATACATTTTCATTTCTTGTACCAAATTAAAAAGGTATTCATTTTATATTGATAACTCTTAAAATGTACTTGACATTTGATGGAGACTTATTAACTTAAACCATTTCCATAAACCAACCCAATACCTCTGAATCCTCTCTCCTCTGGTTCTAATGTGGTATTTATTAATGTTCAAAATCTTGCAGCTCAGGCAGATGTTTATCTGAGAGTCTTTTTGCAGATTTAGATAATACGTTTAAGAGTGAGAGGTGATGTATGGGAGAGTGAGGATGCAGCCCTACAGGCTATGTTTTCTCAGTCTTGACAAAGAAAAGCGCCTCCGTAGTTTCATACAGCATCTAGGGATGGAGATTAGCATGGAGCCATCAGCAGCGCTGCAGTCCCTCCCTACCCTGCTTCTGCTGTCAGACCGCCTCCTCCCTGCTTGTCAGGAGCTCCGACGAAGAGCTGTAAAAACCTTTTCCCCTCTCCTTAACAACTGCAAAACAACACGCACACACCCCAGCTGAGGTGCCTGCTTTTCTGAGGCCTCTGACAGGACGTGCTGCAGGCACAAATTGTAATTCATAAAGGTTAAGGGGGTCAATGCCTTTTATTACCAGTCTGAGTGCATCCAGCTTGATGGGGCGGGCATGCAAATGGAATGTCTCACAGTGTTCTATGCAAGATCTCAGACAGTGAGTGCGTGCGTGCCTCTGAATGGGAGGAAGTAAAAGGTGGGTAAAGGGTGGTGGGCAGTGGGGTTGGGGGGTACGTGAGATCGGCTGTTCTCTCCACCTTCCACCGCCGTGTAGGACCACACAGCCGCTGCCCAGTTAATTAGACAGTATGACACTGACCTCAGGTAGTTAACGGCCACTTTGATATGGGCTGTCTTGCAATTAATGTATTGTAAATCTTCATGTTTTATCATACGGTTATATTTGACCTATAAGAGGCTGCAATACATTTGGCCCTACAGTTCACTGGTACATTTTACACTGCTATTAACAGATATACAATATGAAGCATGACATTTGAGATAGTTATGTGTTACATGATCATTCTACTCTGAAATCCTATTTTAGCCAATACGTGATTATCAAAAAGTAACCATTTTTGCTAAACATATGTATGCATGATAGTTGTTTACATGTGTATAAAATATCAAATGCTCCATTTTTGTAAACCAATCCAAATTAATTTAAAACAGTGTTATAATATTACTAAATAAGACTGTACTAAGGCAAAGATAAGTCTTTCACTTCTCTTTTGTGCAGTTACTGACCCAAAGCAACAAAGGGTATGATCACATCACGCCCTATTGCGCCCTCTGCTGGACAGTTACAGGAATGCCCTTTTTATGGTTAATGTTCAGGCATTTCAAGACTCAGGACACACTCTGCAATGGTGCAATATTAGACACAGTTTAAACAAATTATGACTCCAGTGTTCAGTGTTATTACTGATCATGTTAGTAAGCGCAAGAGCAGAATTACTTGTGTTACTGCTCTGCTCTCTGGGACATTTTTGATCTACAGACTAATTCTTCTGATAGCGCATGCGGTCAAGACTCTGTGGTTTCATGTTCACTGTAAAACTGAACAGATCATACCTGAGGGGCCACTGGGACAGTCCTTTTTAAGCCAGCATGCAGCAAAGGCAGACTCCCCATGCTCATTACCTTTCCATCACAGACCAGCTGCTGTGGAGTCATTCATCACGATTACAAATCTGCCCGGTGTTGATCGCCTACAGCTCCACCATCAGCCTGCAGGATGCACAGACAGGCCCTGAGCCATCAGTCCCCAGGGATGTGAGTGTTAAATTCACACCACAACAGGTGATAGTAGTGGACAGCAGCAGACAGGAAGGGTTTGTTATGAGAGAAAAACTAGCACTGAAGTAACTTTGAAATTCTACTCTGATCTGGAGACAAAAGGTCTGAACCTTTGTGTGCAGCTGAGAGGGAACAGGTGAAAGCTTGGAGTCGTAAACATTTTATATTATTTGGGCCATTTTCTTTGTTTTGTTTTGGATTTTTTGATAGTGGATTGTAGTAAAGATAATACAGGAAACGATGGTTGAGGGATATAGAGGATACGTAACAGAGGTTTCATAAACTGAGAGATGAACATACAATGTTGCAGTTCATGATTGGTTCCACCAGAAAGTGTTTCACAGGTGCAGGAAGATAATACCCCAAAAAATTCATAGCTAAATTGCCTTATTTGCTGGATTGTTGTGATCTGCAGGAATGCCACAGTCAAGAACAGCCAATCTTAAAATTGAGCCAAAATCAATAACAGCTTTCATTTGCTCTGTTTATTTTTTTCTCTTAAATATTGCAGATATATTAGAGTTTCTCACTCAGTAGAGGAGTCCAGCATTAACATACAGTCTTTATCAAACATGAGGTAGAACAGTATATTTGGTTATATGATATAGAAAATATCATATTGTATGTTTCCTCAAAACTGTCTCTGGAAGTTTCAGGGATTGGATAGAAAATGTGGTATTACAGGCTTCAATCTGGAATAAGCCTGAATACTGAACCTCAGTATTTTCATAGAATCAATCAAACTGTTCACATACTAATCACTGAAAATGCTTAGTGTGGCATCATTTGATACCAATTTCCAATACCTCAGCTTTTATGCACTATAAGAAAGAATGTCAAATTGTGATAAGTAGTGTTATTTTATTTTTGGTTTTTTTTGTTTCTTTTTTTCTGAAAAACTGCTCAAAGTGTGTTAAATGCAAGGGGCTGAAAATAAAACTAAATATTTGTATCATAATATATTTTATAATTATTTTTAATGAAAATGCAAGATGAATGGCAATGCTTTTTTGTATGTTGAAAATGAAAAATTTAACTATAACAAGTTAGTGTTGTATAGGAAGCTGTACTGAAGCCAAAGTATGGTTATATTTTTGAACAATACCCACCTTTAGTGTGGAATCAGCAATATTTGGATCAAATTCTGTTTGCAGTCTGCAGTCTGGGGTTGACAATAACATTTACAACTTTTATTGCTTAAACACTTTTTTCCTCTGTATATTCCTTTTGTTTATGTAACGCATAATTAAGTATCTCTGTGGATCAGATTGAATGAATCAGTATATTTTCAAGGTCCACAAGTTACCAGTGTTGTTAATTTAAGTTCCTACACTTAGACCTTCATGAATATGTCCTTTGCATGTTTTATTTTATTACACCTCCAACTTATGTGGATGAGGAAATGTGGTATTTAGTGCATAACATAAACCAGTGTTTAATAAAGAAAAAAAATAGAACTGTATTTGTCAAATTGTGACTGAAGGAGTATGTCGTCAAGACTGTTTTTGTGAATGAACACCGTCTTGTTAAATAAAGTTTTTGTCAAACGACCTTCCACCGTCGTCATCCGGGTCTCTACGTACATCACAGAGCGCATGCGCACTCTTTCACTGTGGTTCGACCTCTGCAGTCGGTAAGTGTGTAATGGCAGTTTGAATGAGAACCGTATCTTTACAAATCCTTTCTCATCCTTTCGTTTAACTTGATATTGCAGCACAAAAGTAAAGATATTGTGCAAAATGGATATGAATGTGCATATGAATGTCTGTATTTTGTCTGTGGAGCATTTTTACACCCGTTTGACCTTACTTCTGTTCGGTCTTCTTCCACAGAGAGACCCGGGCTTCAGACAGATTTAACCACACCGGTTAAAACTACCTAAAGTAGAAAATGTACGCCTGTGCAAAGTTTGTCTCCACGCCGGCTCTGGTGAGTTTGCATTGTCCATTTTATTTTCGTGCTTTAAATGGTGCATATTCTGCTTATTGAGACGGCCGGGCCTCGGGTTGAACTTGAGTGAGGCTGAATGGCAAGGGTACCTACAGACTAGGCCATCGGGCTAGCAGCTAATGCTAAAATATTGAATGACAGACAAACGTTTAATACGCTGGCGTTATTGCACTAAAGTTCGCAAGACTTGATGCACGTGATTTACAATAATAAACGCACCTGTACATTTTTATTATGCGTTTGCTTGTAGGGATCATATTGAATTATGGGTGTTAGCTAAGGTCATCATTACCTCCGAGTAACCTTTGTTGGTGCATAGTCCATGTAAAACCATTAAAGGTCTTCTGAAATTATGAAGTATGGACTTATTAATTCATTGATTCTCTGCGGGTTTTCACAAAGATTCATTCTGCTTTATAAAAACAGTTTTCAAGGTCACAGTTCTGCAGCTTAATCTAGCTAGCAATTAAAATTATGAAAAGATTGTTGCAGAGTTCTTATTGAATTGTTCAATTGTGAGATTGGCAAACAATCTAAATGGACACACTTGCAGGCAGTTATTTAGTACTACAGGTCATACTTTGTGATTCACAGCAGTGAATGTCAGTGTTTGACAGCAACAGTAAAGGTGCCTCCACTTGTGAATGTGTCTGTAGCCTTGGGCAGCTAACATTCACAGCTTATTTCATGTGCTATGTAGTGCCTTCATGTACATTTACTCAACTTGTAATGCTATTCTATCTTTGTTTTTGACACAGGTCCGTGCTGGTTCCCGGGCTCTTTACAGACCCCTGTCTGCCTCTGTGCTCTCCAGACCTGATGTCAAAACAGAGGTAAGAGCTCTGACCGGATCAGAGCCAACTTGATCATCTACTCAGTCTGTCGGAAAGGAAGTAAGATGATAGCATGAATAAGTAGTTCTTCAGTTCCAGCTTACAGTTACTATGGAGAATAAGGAAGTAGCAGTTTACATTCTACAGACATTTTGACTTTAGCTTCAGGGTGTTTAAGTTAACAGATGCATTATCATCTCTAAAGTGTTTTAAGGAAAATTTAATGGACTTACTCTCACTTGATCCAGAACACTGTTGCTGTGATGCCACAGAACCCCCTCACCCAGGTTGCACTGAGGGGCTTCCAGACCAGCGCCGTGAGCAGGGACATTGACACCGCAGCCAAGTTCATTGGTGCTGGAGCTGCCACAGTCGGAGTAGCTGGATCTGGTGCTGGAATTGGGACCGTGTTTGGCAGTCTCATCATTGGTTATGCTAGGTTTGTATTGCCACAACCTATAGAAATCACTTATAGATGGGCATGTTCCTAGTCTGTTTTTACAGTTCTTCTGTACATGAGCTGACAATTTATTCTCGTTTACAGGAACCCATCTCTGAAGCAGCAACTTTTCTCATATGCCATCCTGGGATTTGCCCTGTCTGAAGCTATGGGACTGTTCTGTTTGATGGTGGCTTTCCTTATCCTGTTTGCGATGTAAAACTGCTATACACTTTCATTACAGATGTGACTACATATTTTATTGTGGCTACCAAAATTGTTCCGTGTTGGTGTCATGAAACTGTACATTTTCAAGTCTTTCAGACACTGTCAAAATAAGCAAGACATGTATTGTACAAATGTAAGAAATTACGTGATTAAAATACATGTATTTGACTATTTAAGAATGGCAGTAATGTTTCTGTCTGGGATAATGTGCTAACAAAACCGGAAGCAGGCAGCTTTCACAAATGTCATTTCAGTGGAGCAGCTGCATAGATCTACCATGAAACAGCCTTGTTTTTTCAGTACATCACATACCAGCTTTTTGGGGTCCACTTTCATTATTCCAGATTCAGCTGCAGATAGACAGTACTGTAATTAGGCAGCACGTGAGTGCTCGCTTTTGTAAATGGCATTGAATAAATCTAGATGATTTAATTAAGATAAACTATGAGTTTTGATTTATTTCTGATGGGTTGCTTTTAACTGTTTAATATAATTTTATTGCCATAAATGCCTTCATTAGAATTAATTTGACATCAGTTGAAAATGGATTAACTGAACTGTCAACTGACTTGTTTTAATTGATTGATCAATCAAAACTTTATTGGAGCATCCCAAGTTTGAGGTTTTGTCTTGTCAGGTGTATCCTGCAATGTTAGGTATTTTAGCAAAGTAATATAAAGACACACCTCATCTATAACCTGAAGTTTAAATGCATTTCCCTCACCGATGGTTGAACTCAAGTGTCTGAATTGTCAGTTTAAGTAGATGCACATGGTGTGAATAGCTGGAGCAAAACTAAGAAATTTTCTTTAAATTTGAAAATGAAACTTAATCAACAATAGTATGGTACTGGCAAACAACAAAACATATTTTTAGATATTACTGTGCAGAGTGCTGAATACTTTGTGTTTTTAAAGTATGTGTTGTGTGTTCCCTACCTCGATGGTATCACAATGTTACAATTTCTTGCGTGTGGGACTCCATGAAGGCAAATCCTACCTGAAATGATTAATTAATGCAACGTTGGGTTTTGATGATAATCTATTATTTGTGTGAATAACAATCAAGCAGCCCAACTTAGAAGTATTAGCTGCTGACATGTAATATTATGAGAAAAGAAACAGTTAAAGTAACAACTTTACATTTGTATGCTCTCAGTGAAAATATCCTTTTTAATCAAAATATTGAAATACGAATAAATCATGAAGATAAGATGGAATGAAATGCAATGAGATACGAATAATAAAAATATGACCAAGTCCAAAATCGACTTGGAGTTACACATGACTGACGCTTACGGAAGTCTTCACCGAGCTCTCGCGAGATTTTTTGTACAGACGTGGGATTTTGGCTTGAAGGGTTGTGGCTGTGGGGTAAGTGTCTATTTAAACTGAACGCGAATGGATACAAAGATGTTGTAAAAGACATAATGCGTAGGACAGCGAGGGGCTTGTAACCAGGTGCAATATAAGGACCTCGAAATAAAAGCTGACATCCTCTGTGTTTACACTGATAATTAGCTCCAAATATGGCGTCGGTTGTATGTTAACGCAGGGCTCAGGCTAACGTTAATTCATGGAATCGACTGGAACGGCATCGCTCCTGTGTAACCTCAGCGTTTGTATTTGCCATGATGTGCGTTAATATTCCTGACATAAATAGCATTACAGGCGTCCAAGCAGGTTGGCTCAGCCCCGTCTCAGTCACGTATTCAGACCAACAATAAACGGACCGAGAGTGTAGCGGTTTCTGTGAGGCTGAGGTGTAAACAACCAAGTGAGAGCAGCCGCCCATCATCCATATGCTTTGTCCAAATTTCTAACGTTAGCTAGCTCTCATCTTTCAAGACCCTCACCTCTACTTTGACACAGTTTCTGTCATTATCTCCTCTGTTCACTGTAAATGGATAAAGCTGTAGTCTCTCAGCCGGCTGTGCATTCCTGAATTACCTTTCACCTGAAGCGCTGTTTGTACCAGTAAAGCTCCTGACACAGCATTCATCTTCAATTGACCTTTTTTTTTTATTTAGGGTGACGTAACAGGAATCCCTTAATATGAGTGATGATAAACCTTTCCAATGCACTGCTCCTGGCTGTGGACAGGTAAGACATCCATGTGTATTTACATTACAGTATATATATCATGTCTTTTATTATTTCCACTTTGTCTGCATGGACTGGTTTTATGTTCAAGCAGTCTTCGTGCTTTTGACCACAAAGATCAGCCAAGTTCTTTGTAATTAACATCTATAAATGCTCCAATTGTTTTTCATTTATGTGAGCTTTTTAAAATAATAGTAGTGGGGAAATTGTTTTCAGACATCCCTGAACTTTTACACACTCTGACATATTATGATGAAGTTGCAGACAAATCTGTTTTGTGTTTCAAATGGTGTGAAAGCATCAGACAGACACAAATGCAATAGATTTTTTCCCCCCATTGATTGTTAACAAGAAAAAATGTAATAAAATTTTTGACAATTTCAGTGTCCTACCATGGATGTGTTTCATGCTGAAACATCCAGTTTTGATCTAGACAGAACAGAGCGCATGCAGAAGAGAGTATGTGTGTTTGGAGAATGGATCAATATTTGGCAGGATTGTATTATTAATAATAATTAGTGCTTATTAATGCAATATATCACAAATGCATGTGGTGTCCAGAAACTTTCTTCCACCACTGTATTTAATTCTACAATAGTTATGACCAAGAGTTCCTTTGCATTTTAGTCAAGATTTTATTTCATTCACCAGTCCACACATGAAATTCTGATGGGAAATTGTATCTGTTGTGTCTATGCTGATACGATAGGTTAGCGTCTACCTATAAAAGTAAAGGAAACTTTAAATTGTAGAATCAGAACTGTTGTTCATGCCCCTGAAAAACAGCCGATAACAAACATTAATTGCGTGATTAAAGGCTAAACTAAGCACAATATATTCATCCTGCCCACATTGGCATAAATGTGGTGGATGAAATATTCACAGTTCTGGTGAAAGCTTTTAATGTAATGCAGTGACTGATGCTTGAACAGCTTTTTCATCACACAAGAGAACACTAATTTCCTGTGCCCAGATAAAAGACAACAGAATCATCATGTTATACGAAACCTTGTCTCCCCTTTTTTTGATCATTATTCTTTCTGTTTTCTCCTTTAATTGTATATAGAGATTTACAAATGAAGACCACTTGGCCGTCCACAAACACAAGCATGAGATGACCCTGAAATTTGGCCCAGCAAGGAATGACAGTGTCATTATTGCTGGTAAGAGCCTCTTGTTCAAGAGAGTTAGGTGTTACTCATACTCTGTACTCGGTGTTTTTACTTAAGGTTTTCCCAAATTGCAGACCAAACCCCTACACCAACACGCTTTTTAAAGAACTGCGAGGAAGTCGGGCTCTTCAATGAACTTGCAAGTCCATTTGACCATGACTTCAAAAAAGCAACTGAGGATGACATCAAAAAGGTTGTTGTCGTCACATTAATTGTACATTTGGTCATGTTGTTTTCAATGTTTCAGTGTCTTATTTTGTGTTCTATGCGGATCCCAGAAACTAATGGGCATTCCCAAAAATATGTCTTACGGGTCAGGTCAAAGGAACATGCACACATCTATGAGAAAAATCTGAGTTTCTGTTATCCTATTCTGTATGCACTCATTTGTTAGCTTATTACTGTGATGTATAATAGATGGTTGTATTGCAAATATTTGACTAGACCCACTGGTCCGTACATCATAATAGGATCAAGAATTGAAACCGTGTCACTATGCCTATTGCAAGCGTGTTACTTTAAATCTGTGTTAATAAGTCTAAAAGTTTCCAATATATTTTCCTAAATTTTGACAACAGTGTATCTCAATATGTTATTAAACGTATCACATGCAAATTTAAGTGAATTTTCAGTGGGAAATGCATATTAAACACTTTGATGTAAACCTTGTCAAAATCAGTGACATTTTGATGCAGCAGTGTTACTGATCACATTTTAAAAATATTTTTGATCAAAAATTTTATCTTATGTGATCATCATCCTCACTGTTTAAGTACTTACAAATACCTACTGAACTATGTAACGCACATTGATATAGGCTATATATGTAAAGACTCGGAGCCCATTGAACATAGACTATATAACTGTGTCACTGCTTGACCCGACCGTAATGTCTTACATTAGGCATTTTAATCTGGTAATTGGTTTTAATGTTTTGGTCTACAGTTGCCATTGGATTTGTCACCTCTTGCTACACCTATTATGAGAAACAAAACTGAGGACCCCACACCTATGGAGGCACATCGAGACAGCCCTTTGCCTCACCCTGAATCTACTACAAATGATGACAAGGTAAAAGCTCTCAGTATGCTCTCTGTGGCAGACACGTCACTGTTGATCAGTGCAAGTTGTTTGCCTTTTATAACTGGTTAAATGTGTTCTGGAATGTGTTGATCTACTGATATGAGTATAATTACTGATTAGGTTTATGTTACATTAATTCTTAGATTTTTGTGAGTATAGGAAAAAGAACTCTTAATGCTACTGCAAAATGGATAAATGAAGGTTCTATAGATCTTTTGGTCCAACTATTAATCAAAGAAGACAGTTTGGTGTGATTGTCACCAGCTAAAGTTTTGTATGATGTTTTCAGGATTTATCTTTGCAGCCAACCTCACTGCCAACATCCACTATAGTCCATCCTGCATCCCTCCAAGTTCCCAATGTACTTCTAGCAACCTCAGAGGCTAATGTTGTAATACAGCAAGCTCTCCCATCGCCAACATCTAGCTCTGTTATTACCCAAGTCCCATCCACTAATAGGCCTATAGTGTAAGTAACCAAAACTGTCCCTTTTTAAAAGTGAGTTCTATCCAATTAGCTTTTGTTATTTTGTTTTTTTTGTTCTCGTGCAGTTTCTCATATTTTGTGGGGAATGTGCTTGTGTTGTTTTTTATTTTTGCACTCCGCAGGATTTAAGTTTCACTATTTTCTTTTTTTTTTGTTTTGGCTTTAGTCCCATCTTCAGAAACATCAGATTTGCTCGAATATTAATTTACAGCTGCTTCTAAATTTCTGCAAAATCATATCATGATGTTTTCAGATGATGGAGGAATGATACCTCATGGGAGCTGAAGTCGTTTTAAAAAAAATCACTAAATGATTTATCGTGTTTGATCCACTCATGCCTTTTTGGCATGTGGTGTAGTAAATACTATTTTGCTCCTAGCTTTTCTGAAAGGTGAGTTAATGAAAAATGTTGTTAGCTGCTGTGTAGATGTGATCAAGCCAGGCAAAATTAAATGAATAAATGTGTACATGCACTAACATGTACTTAAAAATCACAGTATAACGTTTAAGAGAGATAAACTTGTTTTGGTACAGATGTGTTTTAAATCACTGAAAGTATCATCCAAACCCAAAGTCTGAAACTGAGCAAAACTGATGTCATTTACAAAGTCTTATATAGCAGCATAGTTTCTTTATTCCATTGCTTATGCAACAGGTGTGTTTCTTTTGACTCTCATTTCAGTTGCATTTGGTTTTTGCTTTCACTTTTTTCAGTTCCCATCAGTTGTTGTCTGATTGTGACAAAGTAGTAGCTGTCCTTCCCATTTAGTTGTGACAAAATTAGTTTCAATGTGTTCATCATAAAATTATTGATCCTTTTTATCCTCACTAGAAATTGTGTTTTCCTTCTCCAGGCCGGTGTCTGGCACCTTTCCTGTGCTCTTACAGCTGCCCAACGGCCAGACCATGCCAGTCGCCATACCTGCATCAATCACAAGTTCAAGTGTACATATTCCAACTACAATCCCTGTGAGTGTTCTGTTTCTGCTGCTGTCACACATTGTGTTATGATGTGTGTGTTAAACACACTTAAGAAATTAGGCTTTTCTTTCTTTTAATTTGGTTGAGTGAGAATTGAGAATGCAAGTAAAAATAGGAAACGAAGTACCTTTTTTGGTGTTCTCTAGTGTACCACGTGAGCTTCATCAGGCAGAGTTTTCTAAATTGTAGAGATTGTAGACACTTTAATTTACATTGTTTTGCAGCAGGGGCGACACGGTGGTGCAGTGTGCCTCACAGAAAGAAGGTCCTGGGTTCGATTCCTGCACCAGTCACTGGTGGGACCTTTCTGTGTGGAATTTGCATGTTCTCCCCGTGTCTACGTGGGTTTTCTCCGGGTACTCCGGTTTCCTCCCACAATCCAAAGACATGCACT
>JAQQZY010000015.1:25503931-25515931 GCA_030068375.1 Ostorhinchus rueppellii
CAGGGTGAACCCCGCCTTCGCCCTTAAGTAGCTGGGATAGGCTCCATGCGACCCCCGTGACCCTAGTGAGGATAAAGTGGGTATGGAAAATGAATGAATGAATGTTTTGCAGCACCTTTTCGCCCTGGTCACCTGTTATTTAGTGATGACCTCCAGAATTGTTAAAAACTGCAAATGAAAAGATTCTCAAGTCATGGATCCTTTGAGGAGCTGTTTTTGTCATGATCAAAAGCTCCAGAACAATTTATACACAGACTTTGATATGAAATTATGTTCAAATAAGTGGTTTCTGCTCAAGGAACAAGGGATTTTACATTCCTATTTTACACAAGTGTCTGGACTGAGAAAAATCCCTCTGCTTTGGTGATAGCACTGTTTTGAAATGCTGCCCTTGAGCATCTTTAAAATGTAAACTGCTTTCATCATTTTAATGGCAAATGGTTCTTTCTTAAGTTGTTTTTATTTCAAACGGTGTTTGGATAAAAGTGACATTCAGATTAACTCACAACATAAATAAAATATGGTCTTATGATTGATTGTCGTCACATATCATCTTTGCTCCACTTGGACAGTGGGACCATTTACAAGTTTGGCACAGAATATCTGGCAGTCGATGAGAAGCAAAAGAGTCTGAGTGAAGTCATGGACGTCAGAGTACAAGTGTGTATCAGTGTGGCAAAGACACAGGAATTGGCTGAGACACAGCAGGCTCCTCTCCAGGATGCTTCAACGCTATTTGTCCTTGTACAATGAGAATTAACGTTCTTGATTTCTGGCAGTCCAGATAGATGATACTGCTTATGTGCTTTGCAGTTCAATTAGAACCGCTACCCATGACTGTATCTTTTATAGGGACTTCGCAGAAAATTAAGGTCTTATTGAAATTTTCTGAACTTCCCCATGTAGAGGCCAGTCTTATTGTTCACTGCCGTCCTGATTGTTTGTGTTGGCCATTAAGCAGCAGATGATCATTTTCTGATACCAGCACAGCAAGACACAGGCTTCTATCGTCCCATTCTGTTGGGACTAGGAAAGCTGGAAGTAGATAGAGAACAGAAGCCATCAGTGGGCCTCCCATTCGCTTGATCACCCCCCCCCCCCTCTCTTTTTGGTTTACTCCTCCCCACCCCCCTCTGTCTCATTGTCAGCGGCTGAGAGAGGAGGCATGGGTTTGGCCTTCTGACTTGTGTCTCTCCATCCTCTCTTCAACTTCCCTGTCCATATGCTCTTGCGCAGGCAGGCAGAGGTTCATTAGCGTGCACACTGCATCTCCATGTGGCGCTGCCTCCACAAAATAACAGGCCATCCAACCTAATGAGGCTGAGATATGAGCAAACTCCGAGAGCCTGCCGTGTGTGGTTGTGTGTCTGTGTTAGGCGAGTGCTGCCCGACTTTAACTGAAGAAGACTCATTTTCTCTGTGCTCATCTGTGTCTGTGTCTCTGCCTTCAGCTTGTCAGACCTGTCACCGTAGTGCCTAACGTCCCCGGGATCCCAGGACCTCCCTCGCCACAGCCCGCCCAATCAGAAGCCAAGCTGGTATTCCTTCCTCTCTTCTTTTCCATAAAATATTATTTTTCATGTTGGGCCTGTTATTTCTCATTTGAGAGACCTAATAACACTCACAGTAATGAGAGAGCTTCAAAATTAGGGGGTTGGCACTTTCTTTGACCAGATGAGGGCGAAATAAAAGGCTGGGTAAGCTGTATTTAAAAAATTATAAGCTTATAATTATATTATAAGGATGCATAATCATGGGGAATAGATATATCTGCAGAACATCAGTATCTGACAATAGATGCCATTGACAAGCAGCAAATAGCATTGTATTCTCTGATGGTATTGGCTAATTTGTGTTTTGTTGTATTAAAGGTTCATTAAATTTATGGTCATTTGGCGATTGTCGGAATGACAGACTTTAATACACGTCACTTATTTTTTATAATATTTTTATACTTGTTTCCCTGGCATAAAAGCAGAAAAAATAACAACCACATCAATAAAACAAAGAAAAATATTATACATATCATCTGCAGCTATTGGCCCAGAATTTCACAATCTGTGCATCAGTATTAATCACCATTACATTTACGTTTTTATCTCGAAGTCTACCTACTTGAAAATGGTAGCCATTAAAAAGGTGAGGTATTAAGTTTAATATATTTAAGATGTCTTTCTGTTTTAGTTACAGTCACAGTAGTCCAGTATCTTGCAGTGTAAAAACTGAAAGCTGAAGGGCAGGGATATGAAGTGTTGGGAAGGAGATCAGTGGCAATGTGATGAAGCACGGATCACAGAACCTGTAAGTGTTCGCAGCATGCTACGCCTGTGAAAATTAACAGATAAACTGCAGAGAGGAGGTGTGTGTTGGGAGGGTAGGATTGATCCCAACTGGTGAGGAAGAGGAGGAAGTGTAGGGGGGTTTGAGAGAGGGGTTGTCAGGGATCATGGGGTACTGAGATGACAAACGTGGAGACAGCGTTGTGCTCAGCACGCCGTCACCGGGGCCAACCGGAGGGGGGCTACCAGTAAAAGCCAGCTGGGGGCATCCTGGCACACGCTCAGTGAGGCACATTAAGTCAGCCTCACCCTGCATGGAACCTTTTGTTCAGCAGAATCCTGCCTGACCTGCATCCCCCCTCTTACTCCCGGTGCCTCCCACCACACTCGGCTCATCAGCAAACACCTAATGAGCCCGCGTCAAGAAAACAGACCCCCGCTCAACCTGCCTGCTCCCCACCCCCACCCGGCTCTCAGGGGGCGCAGAGACGGCACTTTACAAGGACTGATGATGCTGCAAAGACCACAATAATGATAATTAACTTGCTGAATTTAGAAGATTATGCTGTTAATTAGTTGCAAAATAAAGATAAGTAATATAGTAGCAGATGGTTGAATAACACCCATGAGATGGAGGGTTATTACACTGATGAGGTTTCCATGGCAGAGATGAAATATGAATCTGACTGGCTTTTCCCTCTTTCTATGGGCCATTCCAAGAGAATAATATCTTGTTTCTGCCAGAAGAGCTTCTGGAAGGGTATTACACGATAAACTAATTTGGTAGATAGATTGGTCTGGCAAAGGTAGTTGTTAGAATAATGTGGCCCTCTGTTTTCTCATGTAAATGTATTCCCTCTCACTTTGTTATTACTTCGAAAGGCTCATTCACTTTCACCTTGTTTGCTCAGTGTTTGATTCTGGAGGAATTGGCTTGTGACTCATGGACACGACTGTGCACAGAAGTCGTTTCTGTGAATGGGTAGTGTTTATGTGTCTTACGTTGGCCCTCCTAGTCAGTGTTCAATAAATAGTTTTAGTCATTTGAGCTGAGAATGCCCCTTAATGTTTGGTATCCAGGGAAAAGTTATAGAAGGAATAGAAACCACACAAGGTGCCCCAGTGGTTGGCATAGTATAGAGTGCACAAACACAGGACAAATTTCTTAAAGGCAGATGTAATAAATATAATTTGAAGCAGGGAAAAGCTAAACTTGGCTAAGGAATGCATGCCTAAATAATATAGAAATACAGAACTGAACTTACCATAAAAATTCATTCATTCATTCGAGCTTTATTAAGGACACAGAAACTAGGTTCATAGGAAAAGATAACAAAAAATCTAGGTAGAAATAGTTTTTTTTTTTTTTTTTCCAGTCACTAATTGCAAATAAGCCTAAAAATAGCTAAGAAATAGTTTGTCTAGTTTGTAAAATAGATTTACTTCATTGGCCAAGGCTGCATGTCCTAACCTTTCTTATTTTAAGCATTTAAGGTTTTTATTTACTTTTTAAATTCTTTTTCTTTTCCCTTGATTTTAGATTAAAAAACACACAGTGCTTGTATTGTAATGCTTGACTTGTACTGATGGATTCTACACAGTCTGGAAAATAAATGGTATCAGTTTTTCCCATAAACAGGAGCTTTATTGAAGCACGATATCACAATCTGTTCATTAATCTTACATGCTTGTGCTAAGTCTAGTGTTGGCAGTGTTGGTGTTGCCTGTTGGTGTGACTGTTGTCCATATGGTGGAATGTTTTTTTTCCCAGAAACTGAAAGCCACGTTAAGCCAGCAGCTTCCTCAGGTAACCAATGGAGATGGTAGTGAAGTCCAGAGCAGCGCCGTGACCCACACCGCTGCTCCGGCTACAGCTTCTCCTTCTCCGACCCCGGCTCCTGCTCCAGCTCCAACCGCCACCCTGACCCCAGCCCCGGCTCCTCACCTGCCCACAACCGAGGAACCTTCTCCTCATTCCCTCCAGCAGCCGGCGACCTCCACCACAGAGACTCCTGTAAGTTGTGGTTCTAGGGGTGTGGATTGTCACTGGTCCCCCGATTTAATTTCAGTATGATTAGTTAAATTATAAGCCATTCAAATGCAGTACAGCTGTAGATGCAGCTTTGTGGCTCTCAGTTCTCTATGTTGCTGTGTTGTATTTTTGTTTTGGAAGTTTTGTCCAAACATCAGACATCCGCCTTTTGACTGCAGTGCTCTAGAAGTAGAAGAATGAATATTCACAGCAATCCTAATTCGATTATGATTTCTACACCACAGTACATAATTGGTGCCTCCAAAATTAACTTGTACAGAGTGTAGATCTGTTATGTTCTACTTCTACTATTTATTTTAATTGTGATATTTATTCAACTCTTTTCTTTCCTCCTTTAAATCTTGGAACTACAGTACTTGTGTAATTACTTCACCTCAGATATCACTCATAAATGCACTAATGTTTCAGGTACTATATGCTTTTTAAATAGAAGGAAGTGCAAAGTTTCCTCAAACCAGCATCCTACAACCCCCTTGAAGACCTTAAAGCTTTATTATCTGATCTTTATTCTGATTCTTGTAACTGTTTTTATTAATACCTTGTTTATTGTATAGCTGTGTTGTTTCTGTCTGCCTGTTGTGTTTTTTTGTCTCTTTCTTGGTCTCGTGTCTCTCTTGTAAAAGAAATTGCAATCTCTGTGAGACTGCCTGATTAAATAAAGATTAAATAAAATAAATCAGACCGTTCCTTTACAGGCCTCTCCAGCGCCCCCAGTGCAAAATCCTCCGAGCACAGGAGGTCGGCGGCGCAGAACCACAAGTGAAGATCCCGACGAGAAGAGGCGCAAGTTCCTGGAGCGTAACAGGGCTGCAGCGTCACGCTGTAGGCAGAAACGGAAAGTGTGGGTCCAGTCCCTGGAGAAAAAGGCTGAGGACCTGAGCTCCATGAACGGACAACTACAGGTGATCTTTACCTCTTCCTTTAAGCCACCGCATTTCCCATCAGCAACTTTATGTGTTTTTGTGTTTGTGCTCAGACATATCCATGTGTCGATTTGTGTACATATGAATGCTTGTCTGTTGGTGGTTGTTTGCGGTGGATGTGTGTGCAGACTTTTCCCTTCTGTGGTGATGAAGTCATTAAAGCCGATTAAGAAGAGCTGCCGTGTGACAGCAGCGGTGTGTGAGCCCTTTACATCGATATGTCCCTGTCAATAAAGATGTATCCTCCAGATGTCAGCCGCACACAAGCGTGTCTTCGCTTCTGTCTCAGCAGTTTACTGAATGGCCTCAAAAATCTCCTAGGGAAAGGTGTCTTTTTGAACCTTCATTTCACTGGAAGCAATTAGGATCTGATGCTGACAAGTTCGAAACAGTTCATGTATCTGCTGTCTCTGTTGATAAGTGTGAGCCGGGGTGCGGCACATCGGTGTTCCAGACAATTAAATGAGATGTGGTGTTTATTTGCTCACTGTCTTATTTTTCTATGAAGGCAGAGTAAGATGTGGAGGGGTGGAGGAGGGGAAAGACAGGAGTGGAAAAGAAATCGGTTCATGTTGCTAATACCTGGTTCAAAAACAAGTTATCACTACCTGTCAGGGGTGTGTTGGCTGAGATTTTATTTAAATGAAGGTAGATGAAAGGGGAATGATAGGTGAGTGAATGGGGTTATAAACAGAACGAGCATCGCTGTTAACTACAAGGAAGGGAACAACATGTGGTAGAGAATAAAAAGGCCGCTTTATACGAAGGCATTAATCAGCAGTGCAGTTTTTGTAAAAACCCCCATGCTGACATGGCCCAGCTGATCAGTGAAACTGCCTCTAATGATGCACAATTATTTTAACATCATCCTTAACTGGCTTTTTAATGAGGTGTCAGACCAGGCAGCTCACAGGGCTCGCAGCATCACCCAAGGCCCATTTGCTCGATTTCGATTAATTCACAAAGTTAGAAACATGCCTCGCTCTCAAAAGTCCAGTTATAGTTCTGAATAAAATTCCAGGTATGATACATTTTACCTTTGATGAATGTCTTATGATTCAACTTGACTTTCTATGTTTTTGTGTCACCAGCAGTTTTAATCCTTACTGCAGTGTTTTGAAGTAAATTATTAATATTTTAACTGCCAGTCTGTCCTATCTGTTTCTGTTCAGAGCGAGGGTTTTAAGGGAACGCCTCGGCTTATATTGGCTGTAAGTGACAGCAGTCATGGTGGAAGTGCAGCGAATATGGCGTTGGCTACATGTGATACATACTCTCCTTCCAGCTGTGTTTAAATCTGTCTTACAATAGCTCAGCCCTGCCAACACCAGCAAGACTAAACAGATGGAATCAAATAAATTGGCTGCTTTTAGACTAATAGATTAAGCCGCCCGTAGTCCTTTAAAGGAGAAGAGAAGGAGCTTAAATCTGCCACGGGGTGTTCTGTGGGCCCCTGGCCGCTCTAAATCCAGTTAAAGTCACCTTCAGCGTAATGTGGCTCTCTTTTACGACATGCAGAAATCCTGAGCTCCCTTGGGAGCTGTAACGACACGAGAGTGTAAATCTCAGCAGCATCTACAAAGTTGCACTGACAATCCGAACAGCTCACCTCTGACAAATGTGCTGGTGGGTAGCCAGTGAAGGCCCATAATTATTGTGCAGGAAAAACATAAATGAAGAAGTGCATCATACTTTATTCTGAATTCATTCATTATGGTGTTACCTTTCTCAGTGTTTGCTGTTTCTCGTGGGAGAAAATATGAGTTTATCTGCAGTAATGTAACCACCATGTGGGCTTACTGTACAAAAGAGGTCTTGAGAATTTAACCTTGTGATCCCATTAATAATTGACATTAATATCCCCTGGTAGATAAAACACAGCTATTCTTGCAGAGGGAAGATAAAGGCCCATTCAGACCCATTCCAGTGTGTATGTGGTAATGAGCATTTACTGCAAATGTTGTAACGAGCCCAATTTGGATTTTTGTATTGGGTTTTGTTGTGCTTAAATCTTTATTTAGCCACTTGTGTTATCTATATGTAAACCATCAAATCACACTGCAACATTTGATTGTTAGCCATTACACATAGGCCTAAATATGCATGAGTGACTGTAAAGTTGAACAACATAGAAAAGTTAATTTGTATATGACCTTCACAAGTTTGTTGGTCCGAGAACAAAAGATGGCTTCATTTGTTGTTTTGATCGCAGTATCTTTAAATTAAGTGGTAAAAGTGTCTGCTGCATGTGCACATTGTCCGATTCCCTTCATGTTTCCATCTGAGATACTCTGTTCTCCACACTGACCACTTTATTAAGTCCTGCTGTATGTCTCCTGTCTCCCAAAGAATGAAGTCACCCTGCTGAGAAACGAAGTGGCTCAGCTGAAGCAGCTTCTTCTGGCTCATAAAGATTGCCCTGTAACCGCCATGCAGAAGAAATCTGGCTATCACAGTGAGTAATGCTCCATTATTCTCAGCCCGAGGCTTCCAGTGAAACACTTGGAAAATGAGCCACAGCTAACATCTACAATCCTTACTTATGACCGACTGGAAAGGGCTGTTGACACACATGGTCCCTTTCTCTTTTCAGAAAGTTTGCAGAAGTTAAAATATTTATGTGCTGCTTCAGTGGAGACAAATTCTCATTGGTTGCAAGAGGCCACAGGTGGTGTTTACAAGAAAGCAATTGGTTTGTCTTCATCTGATGCCATTTGTTAGATGAAGCTAAATGTCTACTGTATGCTCAGGGTAACATGTTCGAACCATTTTTCTGAAAGTCTGATCTTTGCATTTCTAACTTCAACCAATGGCAGTTAAAATGTGTCTTACAGTACGTACATACAGTCACGATCTCTGTGAATACACTGAAGAATATGCGTCCACCATGTAAATTTCCTGTTGTTATTCTGTGCTTTTGTGGTTTTCACAGCAGCGCTTGTCCATCACATGGTCTCATTTAGAATTAGACCATCTATATTTCATTTTTCCCTAAGATCTGGGTTCTGTCATTCAGATTTTATGGCCATACCTCACCCTCTCAGTGATGAGCTGGTGTGCACTGAGCACGAGCATGCTCCAAGCCACTTCTTCACCGTGCTCTAAACGCCTCCGCTGACTTGTATTGACAATGATTGCCTCTGAAATGAGTCCATTAAAGCAGCAAGCTTGACAAGACTGCAGAGCGTTCTCGTTGTGGGGTGTCCACCAGGCTCGGCTGTTCATTATGCATCCCTTATTGCTAACCATCCCACTGACACACGTCATGTGCATTATGGGACTGATGGTTTCCAGGCTACAGTGGGCTGTCAGGGCCAGGTCTCATTTGGTATCGTCTGGACTGTTTTGAGCCCGGATGCACAGATGAATTGAGTCATCTTTCTTATGTTTGTTAAGGACGTCTGTCCTGTGTTTCTAGACCTTCGTGAAAGATGACATTTGGAGCACTTTTAGACGCTTTGGAAAAATATAACTCTATCCAGACACTGGAGTTTGGCTCACAGTTAACTGGTGGAGCAGATTTTAGACGAGGCTTGAATGAACATCCAACTCCTGTTAGTGAGTTCTGACTTTTTATTCAATATTATCTTTATTTCATTCAGACTTTTTTTTCCATTTATTTATTGCTATTACTATTTTATTACTTTGTTTATTTTCATTACTTATGACTTTAATTCAATTTTTATCTGTAGTTTTTGGATTAAAATACCACCTAAATTTACTCACACTTCAGTTTTAGTCGACTATATTTGGCTACATTTAGTAAAAGTTTATTTCAAGTATAATATGTTGTTCAAAGATTAGTCTAAAAATGCCATTCATCAAGTAGTCTTAAACTATTCCAGATTATTCCATTATTATGATTCACTTGTGTAGCTACATCAAACTTCGGATGAGATGTGAATTCCCAATCATCCCTCCTTAAGATTTTCATCCTGATTTCAATTTTCACATCATCGTCAGTTATTTTTTCATTCACTTATTGTCTTGTTTCCATCAGCGAGAAATGTCATTGATGTTAAAAACTGTGTTGAAAATTGTCGGTTTTACAACCCAGTGAACACAAGACATGATAGCGTTATGTAAAAGTGTGTTCACTGTTACTAGGCTGTTCTATGAATTGAGCTCAGAAATTGTCAGACATTTTCTGTTTCATAATTTTTTTTTGGTTTTAGCTTTTTTTTTAAAGTTTCGATTACAGAAAATGGTTTCACACCCATTTAAAAAAAAAAAAAAAATTGGTCTTTGTTAACGCTGATAACCTTTGAGTGAACAGAGAGGCTTTAATCTGTCAGATTAATTAGAAAATGTGTTTTATTTCAATCTGGCTGCTTCGTGGCGCTCACCCACGTGAAGGCCTCATCAATGTTTTCCTCGGTGTTACATATCCCACAAGGCTACGCTGCCCTCCAGACCTGGTAATACCCTTCGCCGTCCTGCCCAGGCGTAGCAATGGCAGGTGGGAAGAAATTACCCAGACTGCCCCGCAAACAAGCCAGGACATGTTTTCACTTGGCACGCCAAGCTGTCCATCTGCTTCCAGCGAACCCCACTTCAGAAACCGAGAGAGCAGAAAGAAGCTCTCTGGCTGCGGAGAAAACAGAAATCGAGGGTATTATGATGTATCAGCCAGCCGCCCCTTAATGCCATTAGGAGTGATAATGCACACTTGAACATGGAACAAAACCACCAAGCTGATTTATTCTGAGCTTGACCTTCCACGTAGTAAAAAAAGGGAAAAAAAAAAAAGCTCTGGAGTTTATAGCGCTTTGACATTCTGTTGCACTAAATCACATGGTCAAAGTCCAGTCAAGAAGGCAGATGAAGTCTCTAACGTGAAGACATTTGTGTTGCATTTTAATTGCATCTCTTGCTACGGAATCTGTATTTTACATTCTCCAATACCCAGTCATTAATTACAAAGTGCCATAACAAGTGACTTCATATCATTAGCAATATTAATTATCATTGTGCTCCTTATTCCTTTATGAAACAGAGCATGAGAGTAGAGTCTTTTTTTTCCATCAGGATCCAATTAATTCAATGCAACTGCCTAACAGCTGGTGGCATTTCGACTCCAAGTCTTCCCTACTCTCCAGTGTGAGCATCATTAAAATCAGGTGCTGTAATCATCTGTCGCTGCAGTAGTTGGCAAGGTAACAAAAAACAAATGAGAATGCAGTTAGGGATGGGAAACACTGCCACATGCCCCAGAATGTAATGCACCCTTATGATGTGGGTTTAAATTGACATTGGAGCTTTAATTAAAGGAAAGGGTGCAGAAGTAGCATTATGGGGATTAATGAAACAGTTTGCGTACAGCACATGCAAATAGCGGCTTTACGTCTGACGGGGCCTGCTTGACAAACCCTTCCTTCGCGTTTCTTTAATGTATCAGGTAAAAGCAGTTCATTAAAATGGCAGGAAGGCTGTTTTAGTCGTTAGATCAGGTGATGTGTGCCAAAGCTGAGGTGAAATGTTTGTCAAGGAGTGAAACTTGGGGCCTTGAACATTTTCAGAAAATTAAAAAAAAAAAAAAAAAGAGACCATGTGACGTCGATGGCGGCCATTTTATTTTGCACCATGACTGAATTATGTGTTTTGCGTTACATTTCCTGAAAAAGATGTCCTAACCCAGAAGAGATGATGCCTATGTTTTGCGTGTTAAGGATTACAGTGATACACCAACAGACTGTAACAAATCATAATTTCTGAAGTTTTAAGTAAGTCTTTGTTTGACACATTGAACGAGTGATTAGCTTAGCCAAGTCATATTGAATGTTTGTCTTGTCTTTATGCTCACTGTTTTGTCAGGGCTCAAACATAAGGATGAAGTTTCTAAAGCACTGCAACATGAGCAGCTATGATTGCATCGCAGTTCAGTTTTATTTATAGTCCAATGTCACAAATCAGAAATCCACCTGAGAGAGCTTTGGAACAGAGCAATATACAACAGCCTTTGAGCGAATGAGGCAAAACTCCCAAAATAAACCTTTGACATGAAAAAAATCTTTGGTATAAACTTCACTAAGAGCCTTACAGGAGGACGGATACACAGAATAAAAAGGTGTGTACAGACATTTAAATAAAACACTAGAAAATAGAGGTAATTATTTTCAATATACATTTTTCTTTTCTCTTTAGTGTTATTTGTTTAAATATTAACTGAAACTTTATTCAACCTGGAGATTTAGATGCATTTTATGGTTCAAGTAGTTTTCATTGCACAATGTTCTGCTTATTGTCATGTTCTGAGCATAGAGTACTTTAATTTTTTCAGCTTTCACTCAGGTTTAACCTCAAACGAGCCTTTAAACTTATATTAAATAATGATTTTATTATTGTGATGACTATCAATATTGGCTGATGTGAACATTGGTATTACAATTATATTTATATTCATATCACCCAACTGTAATATTAACCCTTAAAGCATGGCAGTAGACGCCACCTTTTCAGATCTATAATACAAAACATAAACAGATGTGAGAAAAGTTTTCACTCATTCACTGCCATTGACGTGTTTTGGCGTCATTTCAAAGCTGTTCTGTAGATACGCCTGGAAGTGAATGAGTTAAAATTCTGTTCAAATATTATTTTGAAATATTTCCAAATAAATCTTTTTTTCCATTTCAAAAGGTGTGGCTGAATCAGACAGACACAGATGCATTTGTGTGTGTGTGTGTGTGTGTGTGTGTGTGTGTGTGTGTGTGTGTGTGTGTGTGTGTGTGTGTGTGTGTTTGTT
>JAQQZY010000015.1:25522379-25532537 GCA_030068375.1 Ostorhinchus rueppellii
GCAAATCTATTTATCTGATACTTCTCCTTTTATTCTGTTGATTCTTCTTTATTCTGTCCTCCTGTAAACTGCAGCACCATGGAACCCAGGAAAAAAATGTTCCCACAGGGACAATAAAGTATATTTTATTTATTTATTTATTTATTTATTTATTTAAGTGGAGTTTTAACAATATTCTACCAGTTACTAAATGTTTTGTGCCTTTGTAGATCCACAGTGATCTGTAAGTTGTAATGTGTACGTGTAAATGACAAGCTGAGGCATAATATTGATAAAATTGCAGTTTTATTTATTTATTACAGTAAAACATTTTTTGAATTTTCTGGGTATGTCCACTCTGGGTCAAGGAAGGGATGATTAAGTTTTGGAGGCGTTTTGAATCACCATCTGGACCCAGGAAGTTTTTAAAGGATTCTTTATCATCGTGAGATAGGGCATGGTGGCACAGATCTGCATGAGGTCATTCACCGTCATCTAGTGGAGGAAAGTACTAATACTACCTTTAAAAATGTACAAACACAACCTTAAAAAAAATACAAACATTAGCTTAAAAAATACAAACATTACCTTAAAAAAATACAAACACTACCTTAAAAAATACAAACACTACCTTAAAAAATACAAACACTACCTTAAAAAAACAGAAAACAAACAAACACTGCCTTAAAAAAGTACAAACACTACCTTAAAAATAAACAAACACTACCTTAAAAAAATACAAACATTACCTTAAAAAAACAGAAAACAAACAAACACTGCCTTAAAAAAGTACAAACACTACCTTAAAAAATAAACAAACAAATAATACCTTAAAAAAAAAAGAAATACAAACACTACCTTAAAAAAACAAACAAATAATGCGTAAAAAAAAATAAAATACAAACACTATCTTGGTGGAGGTCTGTGCTCTCCGGGTGCTTTTCTAGTTTACAGGTTATTACGCTGTTCCGACTCACTCGAGGTCATATTGGGCTGAATGTGGCCCCTGAACTAAAATGAGTCTGACACCCCTGTATTATATGATATAGAAGCAGAAACAGTGAGGGGGGATAAAAAGGTTAGAATTCAGACTGGAAACACTGTAACAAACCAAGAAAAAAATCAGACCAGCTTTCACTAATTTATCCACCGGCACCAAATGTCCAGCAGATGGCAGTACATCCAAACCTAAAGCCCAACCAGCAGACATTATGCTATTTGTTTATATATTATGGGAATCATCATTGAATAAACAGCATTGAAGTGGAACATCCAGTCACTTCAGGAGAATATGAGTTTTAATGTAAATATTTGTTTAACAAATTCTATATCTGATATATCTATGTCTAGATCTTCTATATCTAATATCTCCCTCT
The DNA here is from genome assembly GCA_030068375.1 of Ostorhinchus rueppellii. NCBI lineage: Eukaryota > Metazoa > Chordata > Actinopteri > Kurtiformes > Apogonidae > Ostorhinchus > Ostorhinchus rueppellii. The sequence goes on from JAQQZY010000015.1 coordinate 25,523,735, forward strand.
CAGCACATGTAATTCAAAGCACATGCTTTCTCATAATACTATCAGTGTGTTTAAAATCCTCCTCATCAGTGGATTGTAAACACAGACACATCCTGCACTGACATGATCAGCTCCTGCTCCAGAGGCTGGATGGTGCTGCCAACACAGTGGCGCTCCGACTGCGTCTAACTAGGGCAGCCTTGATTAGCTGCTGATCACAGAAGGGAGAATGGTAAATGTTACTATGTAGGTCACAGCATTCATGAACAACAACTTTTGGTCTGATGTGCTTTATTTACCGAGCTGGAAATGAACGCTATACGGCACCTTTCTGTGTGTTTGATGTTAAATCAAAAGAGGAAAGTGAAGCATCCCTGTGATATTTTTCATTTCTCTCACCTCCACATGCAGACTATTAATTCTGATTGTTTGATTAATTAAATTCCCCCTGGCAAACAGCACTGAGTTATTCATTATTCATTCCATAATGATTTTAATGTTAATTTGATGAGGTTTTCCAGTAATGAATGCATAGAGGAAGCACAGTTTTATGGCTCCTGCTGCAGGAAGGAAATCTGTCTGTGTCCTGCATCATGAACACAATCCACACATTCTTTGTGGAATGAAAAGCATTATCAATGAATTTTCCTTTTGCAGCAGCAGACTCCATACTTTGCAAAACTCGGAGCCACACATGGATGTGGTGCTATCGCATACACAGCAGAGGCTAATTGGGAAAGAATGGCAGCAGAAGCAGAGCAGCGCTGGGAGTTTCCCTGTTTCAGCCTCTCTGTAAATGAACATGATAATAATGTGTTGCTGATCTGCTGACAGGCAGCCTGCTCCAGCTGTTCCCTTAATTCGACAGGTATTACGTGTTGGCCCTTAGCAGTCTGCCTCAGCAGACTGGCATTTAATTAGGCAAGGATTAAGGCCAAACAGTCTCATTTATATGAATTGTATCATAAATACAAAATGGCTGCCCTCTGTCCTTCAGGGGCATCAGGGCTAAATATTAAAAGTGCCGAGGTGGCTGAAAAGAAGCTGCTCCAGGCCTTTAGCTCCAGATTGTTCAACAATAAGGACTTCTTCCCCCTGCAGAGCAGCACTGTTTCTGAGCACAGACTTTAACCCCTCAAATCCAGGGAGACGGAGATCAAGCAGCTTGATTTACATTTAATTCAGATTATGTAAATATACTGGTTACATCCCAAACCAAACATGGGACCCAATGCAAGCTGCCTGCAGCAACTGGCAAAGATGGCCCCTATTGTCATTCAAATGTAAGGAATAAAATATTTAATTCATACACGGTGTGGCTTTAATTGAACTCGAGATGAGATGTAATATGCTTTTTCTACAAATACTGATAACAGCCCATTATTTTCATTTGGCGTCGTCCTCATACCCTCGTACACTGGGTGTTTGCTCTTCATTAGAGGCCGACTGACATCTGTCACCAGGGACGTGCATCTATTTAATGGTTTAGCTGGGTATATCAGCACAGCCATCGCCAAGTGTACGGGTGGAGATAACTCCCCAGTGGGCATCGTTCACAGACCCCACCCCCACCCCACCCTCCCCCTGGGCACCGGCCCCCTGCTGCGTCTGGAGGCACCAGGACGTCTCCTCCATCAGTCTCTGCGACATTAGAATGCATGAAGGTCTATTCAGCAGTGGCTCTATTACTGTATGTGTGGCTTTTACTCTATCTGTTTCCCTTGTGAAATTGATATTTGGATCAATATTTTATCACGGTTCACTCCCTCTCTGCGCCGAGGACACCAGAGTGCTGACAGTCACTGTCTGTAGCTGCTCTTCACTGGGATGTGTCACTCATATTGTGCTAATTAGCGCTGATACATTTGAAGTTGCTCTTTACAAGGTCTTTTAAAAAACAAGACAAGTTCAATAGACCTTTTTGAGCCTGTGTTCTTGCACCTTGTTTAAAAATTTTTTCCTCAGATCACTGAATCCTGGGTACAAGTATACATCCTAACCTGATCACTATAGCTGATGATTATTTTCAACCGTATTATCAGTTTTTTCTTAAATTTCCCATGCAGATTGCACCAGAAAATATCAAGTTTTGAGATGAAACTTGTTATTTTTTACTGAATTTTGTTTCCTGTTTCCACCATAAAAATGTAATTCCTGCACAGTATATAATTCAACGACAGTATTTTCCACCGTGTAAAGCGTATAGATCTTATGGTAGCTCACATTATAAGCTGTAGTGTGCAGTAGTAGTGAAAATAGGCTACTGAGCCACAGCCTGGCAGCTGTTCAAATGCTTTTCTAAATTATTAAAAGGCCTGAAAATAAAGTGTGGACCACACAAGGTCTCCTGCTGAATCTCATGGGCTTGTTTTTGGTGGATTTGTCATCAGGGTTTAGGAGTCTGTGATGATTTTCACTGAAATAAAATGACGTTTTCCTATCTGACCGTACCAAAATGTAATAATCTACTATATGAACAGTATTTTTCTCTGAGTTTTTTGATCAATATAACTATAAATGATTGAGTCCTTTCTGGAGTATCTGTTTTATAAGCAGGATTTTTCTATATTTAGAGGAAAATCAATAAACATTTTAACGTTGTCAGAATATTAATGTAATACTTCCTGTATATATCTGAGCTCTTTTCTACCAATATGTAAATGCATCTTGGTTGCTCACAACAAATTAATTTTCAGTAATGTTCCCTTCACTTTCTAGAGTTTGAACAAACAGGAGAAATGTTGCAAGACTGGCCTCCTCAGAAACACAGACGGGCTCAGACTGGAGACATTCTAGGAATCAGACTAACATACTGCTGATGTTGGGACTTGGAATTAACATAGAAATAAATATTCCAATCCTTACACTTTACTCTGAATGATTCCGGGTTTTTTTTGTTTTTAATTTTTGCTGGACCAAACAAAAGTGCCCAACAAAAGCTCCTTTCATTTTAGAGTATGTTGTCCTCCTCTGACCTGGAAATGTCAGATTCTCTACATTTTTTCCTATTTTTTCTCCTATTTTCCTCCTCCTCCTCTAACATTTCCTTCTTTCTCAATGACTGTATCACATTTGAAGTCAAACCCGTCTTGTTTCTTAATGCGTGAACATTGATTTACACGTGACCGAAGTCGAAGGGCCGTCCCCTGATCTCTGCGTGAGGACTTTTTATTTTTAAGGGATTTCAAAATATGCTGTCGCTGTATCTCTTTCCGCTGAACTGCCGATTGACCTTTTGCATGGACGTTGCTTACACGGGGGAATCTTCATCACTAAATGCTGATCAGTGCAAAGCCTTATTGATTGTCAGACACTTTAGCAGGGATCTATCTATTGATTGGATTTGAGTGGTGCCAACAGAAAATGTTATGAAATGCAGTAATTACACATTCATTGAATGATTGAAATGAAGTTTTTTCGTGAAAGAGTTCGCAGCCAAGTTGAAGATATTTTATATTCTGCCTATAAAATGCTGCTGTGACATTCAAAAAGCCATAAAACATCATCAGTTGAGCTCTTGACATTGACTTGCATTACAGTGTCGACCCTCATGTCGGCCCCCCTCCCCCCTTCAATAACTCGGGGGCCCCTCCCCCCCTCGACTCCCTGCCTACTGACCAGTGTTACTGATTGCTCCTGTATCATAGCAGGCACAGTTGTGTTGATTTATTGGCTCTGCAGCGATCTTGATCCCCCTCATTAGCTTCTTCATTACGCCGTCGATCATTTCATGGTGGGCCATATTGTACACCGAGTTTTATTGAGCTGGTTCTCTGAACAGTTTCGTGCCTCGTGGTTATCATGATAGATCCTTTATTGTCTCTCATTGGATGCTGAGTTTTTGCTCACTTTTCTCATCAAAAATTATTAAAAACAGCTCAAGCGCCAGTAAATATTTCTCCGTTTAATTATAGGGAATTTGTTTCTGTTTTGGATAAACACACAATTCAAGATGAACAAACCCATTAAACTGAATCCGAATAAATCCTTCTCAGCGTTCATTCACTAATCGTTGACAATTAAGTCTCAGTATGTGTTGTATGTCTAATTTGATGTGTGGTACAAAGTAAGCAGCTTTCAGACCTCTGCTGATGCTCTTCTGTTCATTTATTACAGCAGCCACAAAGCTCCATTACAAACACATTCAAGGTTAAATACAACCCCCCTCCTTCCTGCACAATGAACTAACTGTTTTCTCTCTGCTTTGCATGTTTCTGTAAAAAATACAGATTTATGGCAGATATTTACACCCATTGGATTCTAAATGATGCTTAGCCCCATGGCCTCTCCATGTATGAATCAGTTGTTTCAGATTTGATTCACCGTCATGCCTGAAGAGTGCAGACTCCACTGAAATGACCTTTCAGACTAGGTGAGTACTGCACATGGGATGCCAAGAAATACAGCAGCACTTCTATTGTTACCATGAATTCAATCAATCAAGACACCCTCCGCTGTTTTATTGCTGTTTTATCCCCAGCGTACGAAGGCGAATGGGGTATTGTTTTCGCCTGGGTCTCAGTGTGTGAGAGAGAGAATGACCGCCATAACTCACCCACAGCCACATCAGTCTTTATTAAACTTGGTACATACGTATATTGACTGAGTGACTCTCAGGAGTTTTACCAGATACAAGCTTAAAAATTAGTTGTATTCTTAGCGACTGCATGGCTTGATTTAAGAAATGCATCAAAATCAGTGGGGGGAAGCCCACATTTTAACATGCATGCACTATAAAAAGTAAAACATTGAATAAACTTTATTTTTTTTCTTCAATAGTTGAGTGAAGCATATTCAAATACATTAATGTAATTTAATTTGGTTCACTCAACTAATTTTTTTTTTATGTGTGACCTATTGAAGAAAAAAATGTAAGTTGATTTAATGTTTTACTTTTTACAGTGTGCCTTCCTTTTACAGCTCTCTTCTCTCTGTCCAAAAACAAATAGAAGAATAGGATAACATGGTGCAGGTTTCATGCCAAAGCCAAAATATCTTGGTCATTGGAGCTTCCATGTTGCCGCTGTGATGAGCCATGATGTAAAATTAAGAGATTGTGTAGTCAAGTAGAGTTGTGTTTTTGTGTTAAACTGTTAAAATATCATGTCACACTTGATTTTTTCCACTGATTAAACAGACTCCAGGGAAAGTGCAGAAGTCTTGTTTCCTTTCAGACACACAAAGAAGGATTTTCTGATGCTAACATATGAGCTAAAGTTTTAATCTGCTTCATAAATTTCACACTGTAAAAAGTAACATTTGAATCAACCTTAAAAATTTTCTTCAATAGGTCTGACATGAAAAAAGTAGTTGTGTGAACCAAATTAAATTACATTTAATGTAATTTAATTTGATTCACTCAACTAATATTTTTTATGTGACCTATTGAAGAATTTTAAAAAAAAAATTGATTCAAGGTTTAACTTTTTACAGTGCAGACTAATTACTGTCTAATCCAGTTACAATTCACTTTGGTCATAATAGAAACATGAATACTCACTATATGTTGTTCTCTTGCAGTGTGTTATTCACATATTAACCTTTTGTTTCTCAAGAAAATGTGTTTAAAAAAAAAAAGAACTTGAAGATGCGTTTGTCTGCCAGCAGTTTTGTGACTATATGCATTCACTTCTGTGTTTTATTATAACAGGAGTAACAGTTGACATCTTGTTATTCTGTGTTGTGAGTGTGTATACAAGGCCATCATTGTAATGTGGGGAGGTAAAGTGGTTCTGGATCAGTTCCACTTCTGCCTTTGTAAACAGTAACTGCAGAAACACTGTGAGCCACAGTTCTATTCTTTCCATTTTTACAAACCTCTGTGTAAAGTAGGACATAAAGGAGCTATATGGATAATTGATGCTTTAATATATGAGCCAGAATTAAAAAAAAAAAAAAAAAAGTATGAGTACAGTGTCAAGAAAAAATAGTTCTAACATTACGTAAAAAAAAAAAAGTCTGTATATTGTATTGCAGAGATGTGAACTGAATTTTAACTGTCACTGTGGATGTACATGACCACTAGAGGGAGTAGTGAGTCACTTTGTCAGTTTCTCATACAGTTGACAATTGGAACTGTAAAGAAAAAACTTTCATGAACAATATTAATAATGAAGAAGGTCCTGGGTTCAATTCCAACACCAGTTGATGGTGTGACCTTTCTTTGTGGAGTTTGCATGTTCTCCCTGTGTCTGTGTGGGTTCTCTGTGGGTACTCCGGTTTCCTCCCACCATCCAAACACATGCACTGATAGGTTAATGGGTTAATCTAAATTGCCCATAGGTGTGAATGTGAGAGTGATTGTTCGTCTCTATATGTCAGCCCTGAGATGAACTGGTGTCTTGTCCAGGGTGAACCCCGCCTTCGCCCTTAAGTAGCTGGGATAGGCTCCGAGCGACCCCCGTGACCCTAATGAGGGGTTCAGAAGATGAATGAATGAATATTATTTATGTCAGAACTTTACACTGTACAGAACATAGGTGGTTTGTGGTTTTACTGTGGCTGTTTTCTGTCTAAAAATAACCTAAAAGAGATATAATGTAAACTATCAGCTGATGCAGCACGTGAAGATGATAAGACAGTGTTTTTTTGACTGAGAAAACTGGATGTTACCATAATACAGATGTGAGCGAACAGTGAGTTTCCAACTGTATGTGATTCAGTCAAAGCCCAAAGACATAAAATCTAAGTTCAGCTGCAGGGGGACGTCCCTGTCCACTGTCCACTGTCCACTGCCCCATCACCCTGAGACGTTCTGTGCTTAAACGTGCACAACACGATGAAGGACGGATCTCATAGGATGACCCTGCAGACTATTTTTTGGCCCATGTTGCATCAGGCAGCAGGCCCAGCAGAACCTACCTCTGCCCTGTTAAAGACCATATGAAGATAAAGGGTTCATGTATTGATGCGACCTCCCCGTAGTGTTGATACGTTGGAATATCAATCCCACATATATCATTTTTAAAAGGTTATTGATTTTGACACAACCAGTATCGATATTATAAAAGCCATGGCCTCTGTGTGTGTGTGTGTGTGTGTGTGTGTGTGTGTGTGTGTGTGTGTGTGTGTGTGTGTGTGTCTTTTGATTCACACAAAATCCAGAAAGAGCTGACTGCTGCAGTTTGACACACTTATGTATTATTGGTCAAGGAACAGAGTGGTGAAAACAGCAAGATGATAGGATAAATATTTTGGGAGATATTAGTAATTTTGGAATACAATAGAATTACAGTCACTTTGCTATACCCAGAATACTTTGGCGGTGACTGCTGGAGAAATGCGGTACAGCATGCATGAACACACAACAGCATCTGGAACCCATGGAACCCCATAGGTCAGCGTGCTGCTGACTCATAAATGACTGTATCATAAAACCAACATACATGAACTGCACGAGTATCTATTTAAAGAAGTCTACTTTATTACATCTAGCCTGAGAATGAACCGAGTGTTAAAAGCTCTTTATCAGACAAGATCTTCTGTCTATTCATGGTGCCTTCATCTGTCTCTAAAGCATTTTTTTCACTTTACCATTTCCCTTCTACTGAAACGCCTTTTATAATGCTAATAAATCTTTCACATTTCATCAATAACCATTACGAACACATAGTCGCCCCTCAGTCGATGATTGTGCTGCTGCGTTTTTACATTCATCATGAGCCATTAAAAATGAGCAAGACATTTTTTTGTCACAACAGCTGTATCTTCCACTTTGCACAGTGTAACTCGAGTCAGTCACCCTTTAATGGGATTTCCATAAATCTACCAAATGGGTTTAAAAACAGCATCACTCTGATGTGGATTGCAGAAATCCTCATGTGGACTTTGGAAATATGTTCAAGATGCACACAATTTGACAGAATTAGTTCTGTCTCAGCGAGCTCCTGCACAGTCTCCTCACACCCATTTTCTCCAACACTTAAACCGGGCTGAGCTTGATGAAGTTAATGGGATTACAGAAAAGGCTGCTAACCCAGGATTTAACTATCAAATGTTTAAGAGCAGCGCCGAGCTAATGAGGGCACTTCTCATCACACATGAAGGAGAGCGTGATTACTGTGGTTTATCAGATGACACCAGGGACTGTGAGGTCACTCCTTTTATTGGGGATATTAAAATCTGTCTTATGCTTCTCATGCTTGTAAACCGTATTATTGAGGTGAAACAGGGATCCTGACAGGCCTGCACAGGCAACACAGACTCCTCTGAAGACAAAGCTGTTAAGACAGTACGGAGCTGTATTCAAGAGACTGCTGTTTGCTGTTTTGTCTGTGTCATATGACAGGCATCCACCGTTTGCATAACCAAATCAAAGTAAACTGTGAGCATGTGAGAAACAGTTTTTATTGTCTTACTCAGTAATATGCCGCAGAACTACTCAAAAGATCAACTCAAATCAGAGCTCAAAAATCTGAACAATTTCTGGGTGTCTCTTCCTTTTACAGTCCTCTAATTAGATTATCATCTCGTAAATATCTGCTAAATTATAGGATATTGATGGGTAAAAATGTGGTAAACTAGAAGTGCTATAAAAGAAAAACAAAAACAAAAACACTACACATTCACTCAACTGAATACATAAACAGCCAAAGATTCATTAAAGGTGCAGTATGCAGGAAATATATGTAAAGTAATCATAAAATGGTCCTGATGTTTCACCAGACATTAATGAAACATGTAAATACTTATATCACTGACCAGAGGCGATTCCAGGGTCTGCTGGGGCCCCAAGCAGAAATTCACTGGGGGGCCCCCCTCTAAACAAAGTTCATTTTAATAAATCAACCTAAAATTGTGAACAGTAAATGTTTTTATTTTGAAA
>JAQQZY010000015.1:25549842-25567590 GCA_030068375.1 Ostorhinchus rueppellii
GACTTCATAAAGACAAGAAAAGGAAATCCTGTGTACAAAGTTTAGCTTGAATGGTTCGCTAGTCGTACAGCAGCACATAGTTACGTGATGAGAGTACAGCACAGGAGTAGAAAAAAACGCATCTTAGTACAGAAATAAAATAACTGTTTTTCCTCGATTATATGAATTTTGAGATCGTCTGGAGCCAAAATCATAATCACGATTAAAATTCGATTCATTGAGCAGCCCTAATGTGAAGATTAGATTTTCTTGTATTTTTACACATTTAGCATACAACTGTACTACACCTGTCTACAACTTTATAACACCAGTTCTCACTAGTGATGGGCGATACCACAATTTTAAGATTCGATACGATACCGATTACTTTTTGCATAAAATATTCGATACCAATTACCGATACCGATTGGTGAATTTTTTCCTCAATCATATTATTAGTTCTAAAAACAAATACCGTCAAATACTGGCCAGGTAACAACTTTAACGTACTGGGTTCAAAATACAAAAGTTAAACAAATACATACATAATTTGTATTTGGCTGAAGTTTTATCAGCTGGTGAAATATTTCCATACAACGCTCCTTTTTTGTTGGCCATTTCTCCATTTCTCAGTTTTTTCCAAATTCACTTGTTTATGCCGTGCTATGTTGTTGCTAACAGACTAAACACACACAACTTCTGGTCATGTGACTGATGGACCAGTTCAATATGCTGCGGGCTGGGGGGTTGTTTCGGCACAAAACCCGAGAGTAAGTCACCTAAAAATATCTAGAAGTGACACACACACTTTTATTTTGCATTTATTAATTAGTAATCGATACTTTAATGGAGTAGTCAATACCAAAATTATGATGTGCGGGTATCGATAATCCCCTCACTAGTTCTCACCCTGTCACCATTCTGCGGTTATATAACATTATATAACTTCATGATTTACAGCTTTTCCCAAGGAAAGAAGTGCAGCCTTTAACATTAATGTAGAGCATCTGCGTGATGAGGTATTGATAAGTGCCTTTTTTAGCCATTCACCTAGATAAAAAAGTTTAATCTGACTTAACATCCCTCTGAGTTTTCAGTCAGATCATGGGAGCGAACGTTGCCATCCACATAATGGGTCTTTTTATCGGTTGCGGTGGGTCAGCAGTGCATTAGCAAAGCATTTCCTTATGTAACATCCTCTGTAAGCCACAGAAATACTCAGCATATCTTCAGCTTAATGGCTTAAAAAGAGTGTGAGAGAGTGAAGAAATGGTTTGAATAAACACAAGTAAGTTTTGAGGCTCTGCTGTAGTTTCCAGACCAAATCAATATCTCATTGTTTATGTTGTCTGATCCAAACAAAGTGATAAGCTTGGATACAAAGGCTGGACTCAGGCGCTGTAAAACATACTGTATAAACAGCCAGACATACATCTATCCTCAGGAGCCCCATCTCTGGACATGTTTGGGAAACAAGCAAATCAATCAGTGTCAATTAGAGCTGTGTTCAAAGTAAACCACATCCTGGGAGTCAGCTACTCCTTATGCACTTAACAGCAGGCAATGCAATTATGCTGCAAAACCATCTGAAGTGCCCAGGGTCAGAGTGGATGTACTGGTGCATATAAAAGGCCCTTACTGCCTCTTATCTATACCGCTCTCAGGTATCCTCCTGAGCAGAGGCTTCCACTGAGCACAAGAGAGGAGCGCTGCTTTCAAAGACCACTGTTCTACGTCTTTTATGTTATGATTCAGTCGCAGTCGGACACCAAAGTTTAGGACGCCACGCTACATAAGTGCACTGATCCTCCTGCCTCCCTCTGTGGCTCATACTTTCATTCTGCTGAGGTGGGGGCAGCAAAAGCTATAACAGTCTTTATTGATTTCTGAAGGACAGTCAGTACTCTGCCCAGTCACTTCCTCCCCACTGTTACAGCAGCCACCTCCTCTAAAGCTACACTTTAACAGCCTGAGCCGTGGGAGCATAATCACATTTGATGTGCAGTGTGAATTACAGAAGGAGGCTGCAGAGATTTTCTCCCACACTGCCATCAAGATGCTATATTTGATTCTTGGTTTGCATACGCACGGCACACACTTGCATCAGAGGGAATGTCAAGAATATTCATGTTCAAAACAAGAAATAGAAAAAAGAAAAGGAGATTAAAAAGGAAGAGGAAAGCTCCCAGCTCCCAGCTCCCAGATCATGTCTGGAACAAACATAAGGCAGGCCATTGAATACTTAACTGTATATATTATCATAATATAATGAGATGAAACATAAAAACCTTTGTCTAGTGTGTAGTTGTGCTGTTCTTGTCTGCTGTTTTTTACTTCTTGTTGTCAGGTCCCTAGAGCAAAAGAGATTCTCAATGCCTGATTAAATAAATAAATGAACACATCAATAAATAAACTATTTTGAAAGGGAATTTTTAGCAGAAATATTTAATCTGGCTGTTATATTAAACTTAAACTGTATTATTGATTTATGTTACTATAATATCACCTCCTTCCTAAAACAAAACAAACAAAAATGGCTTAGCTTATTTGACTAAATCACCAAATACTCCATTTCTTTCAAGATGGGTTTGTTTCCTGAAAAATCTGAAAAAAGGACTGGAAGGTGATGATATACAGGAATGTTTGATCAATGCCTTACTCTAAACATTAAAATAGAAACAATATTTTTCGTAGTTCCTCTTCATCATTCTTTCTTTCTGTGATATTTAGTTGAGTTAGTTTTTTGTTTTGTTTTTTTTTTGGTGTTCCATCCTGCGTAAACATCAGTGATCTCATATTTTGCGTGCATGCTGGGATGCTTTTGTGCGTCTGCTCTTTGTGATCCCAGCCGGTTTCTGTGGTAACGTGATTTTGAAAGTAGCTCCCCTCTCCAACGGCCCACTGCTGTCGCAACTTCTCCAGGCAGCAGTAGCAGCAACAGCAGCAGCGGTAGCCCACTCTTGATGCATGACTCATTCATTGCTCATTATCATCCCACTCTCATTTCATCCTTGCCAGGCTCCCCCTGCTTGGCTATCTGATGGAGATGGCTGTGGGAGTGGGGGCGGGGTGGTGGCTACTATAAAGCCTGCGTCTTCATGCTGTGATTGGCTGGTGGGATCTATTTAATCTGCTGTGACTACTACAGGGTCCGCCCCCGTTCTCCTCCCCCTCAGTCAGCATCCACACACACAGTGCTGTGTCTGTGTTCCAGAGAGAATATCAGCTCTGCGCCGGGAGGAGAGGATTAGCGCCAACACTCAGCTCATCTGCATACACGTTTTCTGAGAACCACATGAGCATCCACCTCTTTTGTATAAAAACTGGCACTCCTATCACAGAGGCTGCACTCCATCTACTGTCACTCCTGTGAGAGGATTTACTAAGGACTACTGTTACCGCCTTTTTCATCATAGTCAATGATTTTCAGACTCTTCTTATAGTGTGATTTATTTTATTTTATTTGTGACGTCTCTAATACTGGCACAATGCAAGTGACAGCATCTGATGTGGACTTGCCCTGAGCAGCAAGGAGTTTTTCTTTAATTGTTTTGGACTTTTCAGTTGGGTTTGTGTCTTCATCTGGTTTGGGAGACTGCAGCAGAAGCAGAAGCAGAATGCCATCTAGAGAGTCCTACGAGGTTTGCAAGGAAGAGAAGTCCCTGGTGCAAAAGGCCAAGCGTGAGGCCAATCAGGAGGATATTTTGGCGGCGGCTCTGGGGATGAGGATGGGGCCACAGAAACCTCCAGCCACTTTCTGGCAACCACTGAAACTATTTGCCTATTCACAGCTCACCTCACTGGTCCGCAGAGCCACACTGAAGGAAAGCGACCGGACACCAAAATCTGAGAAAGTCCACAACTTTAAGGTGAGTTCTGCTTGAATGGCTGGTGTTAACTGTTTTGATCTGTCCAGTGTTGTTTAATTTCATCATGTGGGGCCAGGGGGCTGGCTCTGTGAGTGATGGGAGAAGAGAGAGTGTTACTGAGGGGGAGAAGGGGATAAAACACAGAGCTGTTTTGGTCTGGCCAGTGAGCCTTTATCAAAAGGAAATCTGTTGGGTGGTCTGTGGACCTCTGTGGTTAGTTTGAGCACCAGATGGACAGATTAGGCTGATGGAGAGGGGAAACAGTGGAGGAGTGTTCCCTGTTTGGCTCAGCCTCACTCTCCTAGTTTGTCTACTTAATGGGATGGGGAGCAGGAAGAGAATAATTACCTTCAAGGATCTCAAACTGCTGATGCTCACCATCTCCTTTTGGCAGCTTTGTTCTCAAAAATTGCTGAATTTAGCATATTAAAAATTTAAAGGTGCAGGTTCTGTTTTAAAGCCATTTTAACCGTTTTATTTGGATTCATGATTAAAACACTATAAATACATGTCCAAACATTAACCATAAGCCAGTGTAACAACATCCTGGAATGCTCTGACTTTCTTAATGCAAACTGATCTGAAGTTGACGTTTTAATTACTGTTTTTACCATCTAATAACTTTCTGGAAGATGTTAGTAGTGATTTTACGACATTTTCGTTCATGCAGAGCGATACTCTTCAGAAAATTGCAGTTCTTTTTTAACCCAACAGCCTCTTCTATCAGGAAACATGGGGAGCTGTGGCTGGCTCTCATTCCCAGAGGCCTCCCTGATTGGCTGGGCTGTTGTTACCTGGTGCAGCATGGGGTTTTCCTTTCTACACAAGCAAAGGCGACTCTGTTGTGGTTCTACAGTAAATTTCCCCGACAACTCACAAGTGTGAAGTGAAGTGTCAAAACCTGGTATGCGATGATGGCAAAGCCTCAGCAGGTCGTAGTCACAGCTGCATCCACCTCAGTGGTGTCAGTTGGAGGGTGTATTAAAACAACAATCCTCCTGCACACACATAATCCTCCCCTTCTGCCTCATTTGAGATGGCAACACCTCTGGGTGTCCGGGCCAGCGAAAGAGGAAGATGAGGCGTCTCTAGAGTAAATACCTGCAGATTCCCACTGTTCTGTCTCTTCCTTGTCACTGCACTTCATGGTTAATATCTGTCACTGTCCTCTTCTGTGTTTTAGGTTCATACCTTTCGGGGGCCTCACTGGTGTGAACACTGTGCCAGCTTCATGTGGGGACTCATGGCCCAGGGGGTCAAATGTGCAGGTACATCTTAACTCTTACATAAACTTCCTGATCATTTCACAGCATTTTCCATTTATGGTCACTGAGTACAAAGTGAGCATTACAGTTTATAGGTTAGTTGGTTTTCAGTGCATCTGGTGATGGATTATTGAGTATTAGTATGAATGAAATCCCTCCAACGGTTTGTGTGCCAGCTTAGTTGTATAATAAAATGAAACGAGGGCTCTGTTTATCGTGATGTAACACATACTTAAGATGACATTACGACACTTTGCTCTACTTTTTTCCGCTTCGGTTGATTAATGGAACAATTGGTTCAAACAAGCAGAAAAATGTGTGACAAAGCAACAAATACTTTTTCAATGAATAACTTCCTATACTTGTTATTAATGAATATTTGTTGTTATTACAGTAACTGGTTATGGGTTCTAAAGGAATGAAGAATGATGAGTAACTATATGTTCATGCATCTGACCAAGAAAGCTATTCTTTCTCTGTGATTTTGTAAATAAATGAAGTCATTATGTCATATATTTAAAGTCTCAATAATTTTAGTCTCCATTGAATTCCTTAATTAAACACACATTAAATCAGAACTATTGTTGTAATTTCCTAGCAATAACAACAGATTTATATTTTCCTCTTCAGATTGCTGTTTAACTGTAGCTTTTATGAGAATTTGTTTCACATCACCTAACAGAGTTATAATATACTGTGATGTGTGTCTTTGATATTTTATACATGAAACAAAGTGTGCCACACAGCTTTACTATTAAATATTAATGTGCTGGTTTTAAAAGCTGACAACAATAGAAACAGTCACATATGTTCACAGCCATTCTTTTAGATTCTTTTTTTTTTTTCTTTTTTTTGCCATTCCTTCACATTCGACCACAGCTACTAGAATCTAGGGCAGTAAAGTCTCACAAGATGATCAAATTTGCATACGAAAAAATGTTCTCCCACCCCTTTTTTTTTGTATGTGTGAACTGTTTTTGGCCGAGTGCCAGAAAGCCAGCCTCTGCTAGTGCTTGTTGTGCCACATTTCCTCATCAGAGTACGCCCCCCAGCCTCATCCCATCATGCCCATGAAGGAAAACAAAGCTGGCATGTCTCTTTAATGAGGAGCAGAGCTCAGAGCGTGGGGAAAGAGCTCTGTTTCCACACACATTAAAATTCAGCGGCTTCAACCAAAGAGCTAGGTCATGCAGCTCAACCCCTATTTAACTTAAATGCTCGGCAGAAAACCTAAAACCATCTTACAAATAAGACCGGTCCTTTATTTTTCAAGTTCTAGTCAGTTTCAGGTGGGCTGGTTTCACATGGCGTCCAGAGTAGTGGAGGCAGACGTGGTGCTAATGTGCTGATTAGAAACCACCATTAAACCTCCCCTCAGAGCCCTTTAGCCAAACCCGAGTAAAGCCCATGCTCAGTGAAATCTCTTCACCATAGCAACAGAGACAGGGTTGACGGTGCAGTAAAGCAGCATCCTCAGTCTCCTGGCTCCTGGGCTCCCATGGGGGCCACTGTCTCACCCTCACCCGCCCCACCTGGGACCCAGGGCCATGAATGTGCACACATAAAGACAACAGCAGCCCAGCAAACCTGCATGTGATGACAGAGTCTGTTCTATTATAGCGCCTGTCTCATATCCTTAAGAGAATCATCCCTTAAAGTAATTACATTTCTGCATCAATGCATATAAATGCAGGTTGCCGGAATTTCTCCAGGGACCCATATTAATCAAAATATTGTCTGTAGCCCTTCAAAAGCATAGAGTTTTTCCTTTCAAGTTGTTGTTGGGTTTTTTTGTGTTTAAAATTGAAAATTGGCAATTATTCAGTGGGACTAAAACGTTCTTTATATTTTTTTTATGACTTGAGAATCAAAACCACACGTCATTTGTCAAAAGAGAACCTCTCAGAACTTGGAAAACGCTGAAAAGATCTGAGCGCTTGAAGAGCTGCCCCATTTTAGTCTGGGAAACTAGGTCTAGTGTAGCCTACAGCGCCTGAATTGCTGCTTCCACAGCCTTTGTGTGTGAGCTCGGATTTGGAAAAGAATGGAGCGCGCAGCAGCGTTGACTGTCCCTCCTGCAGGCCACAGTGTTTTCAGTGCTCTTCCAATTCCTTTCATGCGTCTCTGTTACAAAGCAGGGCTGGAGTCTCTCTCTTTCCCTGCATCTGCTCTTCATGGGCTCCTCTGTTCCCGACAAGGTGAATCCTGCCCTAAAACAGCTGTGCCTCAGGCCTCATCCACTGTGACTAAAGACAAAGTGCAATGGGGGATACTCACACCGACTAATGTGCTGCTTGAACACCCACCAAGCTACATCCTAAAGCAGAAAATATCATTAAAAATAGAGTAAATCAGTCTTTCTTTTAAACAGCAAGAAATCATTGATGGATGAATGTAATTTCCTAAGCATTGTTACTGTTTTCTTCTACTATTTTGATGAATAAATGGTTGCATCCAAAGGTGACTTTGGTTCTATCCAATGCTCAAGGACGCTCCAATGCCACAACTGGCAGAAAGAGAAGGGCTCTCCAGTGGTTTTGTGACATTGAAGGGGCCAAATATTGATCAAGGGGATTAATGCTGTTCTGCAAGCCAAAACACATAACAGTCCAACCACACACTATTAACATAGTGATGTGAATATGATTAATAGCCTTCAGTTCAGATATACAATGCTAGTACTTTAGGTAATCCTTGTTTATTTGGTTGGAAGAGCTCATATCAGACATCACTATCACTATTATTCTGTTTTCAAGCTACATGAATATGTGGATTAAACCTGCTGTGCTTCTCTCTACAGACTGCGGGTTGAATGTCCATAAACAATGCTCAAATCTGGTTCCCAACGACTGTAAACCCGACCTGAGACACATCCGTAGAGTGTACAGCTGCGACCTCACGACCCTGGTGAAAGCTTATAATACAGCCCGACCCATGGTGGTGGACATGTGCATACGAGAAATCGAGTCAAGAGGTCAGTGTGTGACTCAAATGACCTGCAGGTTAAAAAGATAATATTCCCCGAGATGTGATAAATGCAGATTTGATGTGCTGTAAAGCGATAAAACCGGGTGGCAACAATTCCAATTAGCTAAGTGGATATTTTTCTTTAAAGGACGTGAGCTGAAATCTTACAACTAGGACATTAAAAGGAAAATAAGTCAGTTAAGCCTGAGGTCAGTTAATCAGTATGAGATGTTTTTTTTTTTTTTTATTATTAACAGAAATGCGAAATTCTCAGCCCTTTGAGAATTTCTTGTTTCCTTCCATTATATAGTGTGTCATCTATACACTGCAGAAAAAGAAACAACAAAATGAAGTCAAATATTCTTAAAAATAAGCAAAAATCGATATCAAAATCTTTTAATAGAGTAAATTTTACTTCTCTGTGTTTCCTAAAATCAGAATAAAATGCACCAATTGTCAAATTCTTGGCCAATACCAACAGTGAAACTGAAACCAATACCAAAATCAATATCCAATACTTGGCCAATCCAGAAATCTGTCTTATTTTCTGTGTGCTTATTTAGCTTTTGTTGTCATTTTCCCCACTTTTGTACGAGAGAAACAAAGAAATCTTCATTAAAAAACAGCTTTCATCCCAATACCTTTGAATGATAGCAAATAAAATCATACAAATTTATGAAAAAACTATTAATACGACTAAACAGGTAAAATAGTCCATTACCACTGGTGAAATGTTGTGTTATTTGCCAATTGCTGATATAGTTTAGCTCATTCGATTATTTATTACAAGCAATAAAAACACAGCTATGTTGTCCTGACTTAATGGTGATTAATTGAAATGCTCATTCATAAATATGCAAAACATTGTTTTAGTTTGTTCCTGCTATAGCTCAATATTAACCAGAACATCTTATTAAAACATTAGATGTATGTTCTTAAAATAAAATGATGATGATAATGAGGATAGAATATGAAACATGGCTGATAAGACTATTTTTCCTCCCTCACTTACCAAATCCAAGCCTATTTCTTGAACTTTCACTGCAGAAGTCAGTCAGATTTTATTACTGAGTTAATGTTTTTCGGGTGCAGTTGTGATTGAGACAGCTGATGAGAGTCTGGTAATTGTAAAAACGTAATGAGAAATACATTACTGTGTTTCCTGCTGCCTTAGCTGATTGAATTTCAGTTAAATCATTCAGCTATGTAGGAAACTCATTGTCTGCCCTCTAATACACATCTGTAGCTAAGTTTGATTTATGTCTTTATTATTTTGCCCAGTGATGCAGAAAACTATTTGCATCTACCCATGTTATTCCATTGTGTCACATTGTGGATATTCTATCCTTAATTTTTTTTATGCATATTTAAGAGTTTTAATGGCGTTTCCTAAATGACCCAAGGCGATACATGCAGGTGAATTTTTCTACATTACCCCTGACAGCCTTGACAGTGTCTGAAAGATTGTTTTTTTCATGGGCTTTTTTTTTTTGGTTTGTTGTTGTTGTTTTTTTTTTTTTCCAAGGACTCAAGTCTGAGGGCCTCTACAGAATATCTGGATTCAGTGATTCGGTCGAAGAAGTCAAGACAGCATTTGACAAAGGTTTGTGTGCCTTTCATAGATTAATGTCAGCTTACAACACTACGACTGACATTGCGTGCTTACATATGCTTACATAAGTCACACAGAACATTTGAGATTAATGGGAAACTGACACATTTTTTGAAGGGATTACTGTCCATCTGGTTGTGTAGATTCTATCCTGACATGTCCATCTTATGCAGGGTTTCACAGTATGGACAGGGGCAGTCTCAGGGGATACAACCCATGAATGTAGTCTGAGCCTTATCTGTAAAAAGAAAAAAAAAAACCTCTTCTGCTGTGTTGGGATTCAGTAGCAGACTTAGTGAGAATGAGCCTGTCTTGGCCCTGACCAGTGTGAATTTTAACTGTAAGAAAAAGCCTGCAGCAGTGGGCTAAACTCTTAGCCAGATCCGCATGTGGGAGATCATCCATGACAGAGTGTCATTCCAGCTCACAGCACTGTGATGTTCAGTCTGCCAGCACAAGTAGGCCATGGCCTGCTCTGGAAAGCATGCATAACTCAGGAAAAGTCAGAATAAAAGAGGCGAGGCGAATGATAGCAGCCACTTTGCAAGATACAGAGCAAGAGTAGATTTTTTTTCCCCCACCCGCAGTTACAGGATCTCTTTATTCCTGAGTTCCCAGTGTGATGTGAAAGGGCTGATGTTACCCTCTTTGGTGTAAAAACTCCTCTTTTCTCCCCTTCCTTATTTTACAGATGGTGAGAAGACAGACATCTCAGTGAATGCCTATGAAGACATCAATATCATCACAGGAGCTCTGAAAATGTACCTCAGGGAGCTGCCTGTTCCTGTCATCTCATATGACGCTTACCCCAGATTTATTGAGGCTGCAAGTAAGTCCCAATTCGACAAATTATTTAGATTTTACTGCCCTAATGGGGGGTAAGAAGCCAAACAGTAATTGTTTAGCTTTGCAGTCTTTGCTTCATTGAGTCATAAAACAAATCACTTTATAGGTGTTAATGCATTAGCCTGTATTTTTTTTCTGCAAAGGTTGCTTTTCTACATAAAATTAAATAAAAGAGTCAGAGAAAAATAGGAAACCTTTGTTGAATATTGACAGATATTAAATAATCATCAGAAATTAGCTGTATTTGGTTTTTGAGATATTGATATTTGACATTTCTGATTAAAATTATAGTAAATTTGCTGTTGAAGTGAAATTGAGGTGTTATTTAATTATCGGTTTTCAAGGTGTAATTATCTTACTGCAGAACACAATCCTTTGTTGTTAGTGTAGTAAAAGCTTTTTTATGAGCAGAACTGTTAAAATGCAGCCTCATACAGCTGACTCCATCAGATTTCCTCTCAGAGACTAATGGTTTATATTACCTCACAGGAATTAACCACAGTTTTTTAGTTCCTGATTTTATTCTCCAGTGTCAGCAGATATATTCTGCCCACCTGAACAGTATTCTGTTTTTTGTTTCCAGAACTCACAGACCCAGAAAAGAAGCTTGAAGCCTTCCGTGAGGCTCTCGCTCTGCTGCCTCAGTCACACAGTGAGACTCTGAAGTACCTCATGGCGCACTTGAAAAGGTCAGCCTCCAGTTAAACTAAAGAAACTGATTTGTTTCTGGGATCAGTGCGTTTTTCTAACCTGATGTGTATTTCCAGGGTGACACAAAACGAAAACTTCAACCTGATGAATGCCGAGAACCTCGCCATCGTTTTCGGGCCCACCCTCATGCGTGCGCCGAACCTGGACGCCATTACTGCACTCAATGACATCCGTTACCAGAGGCAGGTGGTGGAGGTGCTCATTAAAAATCAAGATGTGCTCTTCTAAACACACATCAGGACTTTTCTAGATCAGCTGACTAATCATTCTCTTGTGTAAATACTTGAATGACTGTTTGTATTACATGGATACATTTTTTAATGCCCTGTGTATGGACTATTTCTGACCAGACATCTACCCCCCCACCCCACCCCTCCTCTACCGTTGAACCTTACACTTCTACTTATTCTTTGTTTCCCCATTTTTGTCGGGGAGTTCTATAAACTGACAGACCAGCATGCATGGTGCGAGGTCTTTGTTTTCCGTTGCTTTGTAGTCGTAACCCAGCATGTGTTCAAAATCATGTAGCGCTGTGACTTAAGTTTCGTCTGTTCTGTAGTAGTTATAGTTCAGCGCTGCCTACTGAGCAGTTCTTTCTGTGAGACTCAATGTAAAAAATAAGCTACTGATTTTTATGATGCTGTATTTTTTTATCTTCTCAACTGTTTTTATGTAACCTGCAGTTTCTAGATACATGGGCTTTCTCTTACCGTGTTCACACTGCTGCATATGCCTGACCTTAACATTTATATTGTGTTATAAACAGCATTATTTGTGAATTTAAGTTTTACTGTAATGTTTTGTACACAACATGTGCATGATCATTTTAATTTATTAAACCTTCCTGGGGGAAATTAAGTGTTACATGAGTCATGTGACCTGTCATGATGAACATCAACATTAAATCTGTGTCAAATTAAGCTTTTGAGTGTTTTGTTGCAACAAATAGTATTTATACAGCAACAGAAAATGTATCTTAAATACTCCATTAACCTACATTGGAATAATTTTACAGTACAGTAGAGTATTTTACAGATTATTGTGGAAATTCTATTGAAAAATCTAAGTAAACCCATAAGGAAGTAATGCAGTATTTTTATGTTTTCCCATAAAATGACTGTGACAATGTGATTTATTCTGGATATATAAATTATTACTGGGATTCAGTATGTAAACACCAAACCTGGTCAAAGGTGATTAATGGTGTATATAAACAGGAATAAAAAGACGAATGTATCTGAAAATGCAATTATTCCAACTTTATGGACATATACAGTGTATATAGAATTATTAGACCATTAAAACTAATCAAAAACAATGCTTATGGAATAAAGTACTAACTCCTGTGTGTATCATGTGACTAAACCAGACACAAAATAAAACAGGAAGTGCCTAAAAGCACTGTATTTGTCAGTACAATGTCATAGATATTATGTAAGAACTGAAGTGATCTTAGTCATTATCAAGAAAACATGGAAAATAACTCGATATCAGCTCTGAAATTGTTTGTTTTGTTTCAAGCAAAAGGAAAGAACCAAAACATTTCATGAATATAAAGAATCAATGGCGGAGCAGATACAAAACATTTTGTAAATTTAAGAAAAAAAAATGATCAAGACATAAAAAACAAGAAAAAGAAATAAACACTTGTCAGGTACATCAGCAATAACAAAACTAATTCAATAAGCACTGCTGGAAAAGGAATGGGAAGAAGAAAACTTATTAAGCCCCACCCCCTTTCCCTTTTATACAACTTAGACATTAAATTAGCTTCATTAATGATAAACTTGCATCTATTCAGAGTCATACTAATGAAAAAAACAAAAGATTAGCAAAGCTGATGTATATTGCATATACTAACTAGAAAAGCACTCGGAGAGCGCATACCTCCGCCAAGGTAGTTTTTTTTTTTCCTAAGGTAGTGTTTGTATTTTTTTTACGGTAGTGTTTGTACTTTTTTTAAAGGTAGTGTTTGTATTTTTTTAAGGTAGTGTTTGTACTTTTTTTTATAAGGTAGTGTTTGTATTTTTTTTTAAGGTAGTGTTAGTACTTTCCTCCACTAGATGGTGGTGAATGACCTCATCCAGCTCTGTGCCACCATGCCCTATCTCACAATGCTAAAGAATCCTTTAAAAAGTTCCTGGATCCAGACGGTGATTCAAAACGCCTCCAAAATGGAATCATCTCTTCCTTGACCCAGATGGGACATACCCTGAAAATGTCATCAAAATCCGTCCATAATGTTTTGAGTTATGTTGCTAAAAAACAAAGTTGGATGGATGGTCACAAACAGACGCACAGTAAAACATAACCTCCTTGGCGGAGGTAAATATCAAAATGAGTCTGTATACCTTATAATACTTTATATTTAACAATAGTCACATACCAACACTGGGAAATTAAACTATTATGAGCTATTTTTGTTGTTATCATTATATTTGTCCAAACAAATGTACCTTTAGTTGCACCAGGCATTAAAATAAACAAGAAATTGAAGAAAACAAGGGTGGTCTAATAATTTTTTCCTTGACTATATGTGTGATAGGCTTGCAAATTTGCATTGTTTTTTTTGTTTTTTTTTGTCTCTTAAGGCAAAAAAAAAAAAAAAGAATATCATCACTTACACTCTATTTATTGCTACTTAAAAATAACAGTTCATATTTGTGGCTGCATGATGGCATCCCTAATGAATGAGTTGTTTGTCCTTCCTTTCCATTTTTACAGTGACATGTTTTGCCTAGAAGTCACGCAAACACATGACGTGTATAAACCCCTCCAACCACACGTCACTCACGCTGATTCGCTGTGAGATTAAAACCAAACATACAACACCTAAGGCAACACCACTTGGGAGCTGGTTAATTACTGGGTGCATGTGCAAACAATGTCACATGAAATCCGTGCATCTTCACATTAATTACCCACAGGTTATGACTTTCCAAGCAATTTCCAACAACCAGCCATCGGTGGATCATTAAATCACAGGTTAAACCTTGTAGAAAATAATAGAATAAAATGTAATTGTGCGTAAACATTTGGTGTAAATCCTATTTTTGCTGTAGGGCTGTATAAACAGGTAGCATGTCATATTGTCTGGAGCTTTTTCTTCAGCCATACAATGCATGTTTATGCTTCAGCTTTCCACACAAAGCACCTGAGAAGCAATCCCTTCTTGACATATAATCACTGGGGTTTTGTGACCACATCACGTTGAGTTAATATAAGCCATATTCAGACTTGTCTCTGGTGATTGTCTGGCAAAATTGGATTTTCATCCAACCGTTTAGCCTCTTCTGCTATTATCATCCATTTTAAATATATCATACCTTCATCTACATTTAAGATTGACTGTGAAAGGAGACAAACCACACCAATAAAGCAATCGGGCTCTCTATCTGTCGGTAAAATGCTGTGATAACACCATCCTGGAGTAATGTCTTCTAAATGTATTGTGCGGTGGATGCGCCATATTCACAGTAATGAGCCTAAATTTGAAAGTCTGTGATCCATGAGATAACTGACCTTTCTCTGTTGACTGGATGATAATGCTTATTTCCTGCAGAAGCCTGACCTGAATACATTAGAAAGACTGAACTATAGAGAGATGATGGGACACTCACTTCATCCTGTTTAATTCATACATTCCCTGCTTTTGTTTTGCTCTTGTGCATTAATACTGCACTGCATTAAACCAAAACAGGAAATTATGCTAAAAAAAATATGTTATCCATTAGCTACCATTGTTTGTTTGTTTCCCGTTGACTTGTATGTATATATCTATGATTATTGTTACTATTTTTACTATGATTATTTTTGATTTTTTGATTTGGCTTGTGTCCTTTTTTTTTTCACTGTCTACTTGTGTGTGCGCTTTGCAAAAAAAAAAAGTTCAATAAAGGTATGTTTTAAAAAATTATATTAAACTGAAAAAATGGGGTACCTTGATTTAAAAAAAAAAAAAAGAAAATTATATAAAACACAGGATATATAGCACACACAATGCGCATCCTAATCTCCTCTTTGAGCGCTCTAATCCCTCTTTACTGAAGCATGAACATCCTGTACCTTGTCCACTTTTCATCCATCCCCTGCAGATGTAACACAGACACTTTCATTCAGAGTCAATGAACTTTTTAATCGCTTGTAGAGCAAATATAAAACACAGCTCATGTTTCCTCTTGAAGCTGAAATCACAGTGTGGAGTCTTAGAGATTTAGCACTGGACCAAAAAAAAAAAAAAGCTACTCAACTGGGCACCATACGCTGTGGCTTGTGGTGTAAATTCAGGTGGTCTGACTTATTGGAAAGAGGGGGTGGGTGGAGACAAATCTCTCTTAATTCAGACATTGCCAAAATGGTCATTTGTCTCTAAGTGAGATGAATGAGGATAGCGCTTGAGTGACTGGCTGATTGAACGGACCGGGGATGTGAGGAAATTGAGTTGCCTGACCCATCACAGGCCTCTTAGGGTGGGGTGGGCAAAGAGGGGAGAGACGGGTGTAACACCTGCCCTCTGATAAGAACAATGCAGCTCAGGAGTCTGAATATTCTGTGTATTTTAATTTTTTTCTTTTTTTTCATACTCTGTGTATTTAATTTTTTTTCCTATTCTGTGTATTATAATTTTTTTTATTCTATGTATTTATTTATTTTTTCTTATCCTGTGTATTTTATTTATTTATTTATTTATTTTATTCTGTGTATTTTCTTTTTTTCTTTTTTCTTATTCTGTGTATTTTAATTTTTTTCTTTTTTCTTTTTCTGTGTATTTTAATTTTTTATTCATTTATTTTTTTCTTATTCTGTGTATTTTAATTTTTTTCTTTTTTCTTATTCTGTGTATTTTAATTTTTTTCTTTTTTCTTATTCTGTGTATTTTAAATTTTTTATTCTGTTTTCCTTATTTTTTTGTATTTTAATTTCTTCCTTTTTCATACT
Source organism: Ostorhinchus rueppellii (assembly GCA_030068375.1). Taxonomy (NCBI): domain Eukaryota; kingdom Metazoa; phylum Chordata; class Actinopteri; order Kurtiformes; family Apogonidae; genus Ostorhinchus; species Ostorhinchus rueppellii. The sequence continues at coordinate 25,566,030 of JAQQZY010000015.1, forward strand.
CAGTGTATTTAGGTTTTTTTAATTTTAATTTTTCTTCTTATTCTGTGTATTAACATTAAAAAATATATTATTCTGTGTATTTATTTATTTAATTTTTGTATCCTGTGTATTTTATTTTTTTTTCTTTCTTTTTTCTTATTCTATGAATTCAATTTTTTTATTAATTTTTTCCTTATTCTGTGTATTTAATTTTTTCTTTTTTTTCTGTTTTCCTTATTCTGTGTATTTTATTTTTTTCTTTTTTCTTTTTCCTTATTCAGCGTATTTAAATTTTTTCTTTTTTCTCTTTGTCTTATTCTGTGTATGTACATTTTTTCTTTTTTCATTCTGTGTATTTAAATTTTTCTTTTTTTCCCTTCCTTTTCTGTGTATTTTAATTTAACAAATCCTATCCAACACTGCTACAAATGTTTTATAAGTACACACAATAAAAAAAATCCTAAGATATTACAAGTTAAATGTATTTTGGACATGTACAGAAGAAGAAAACCTATAAATGAATGGAGATCTATTCTATATTCTCTGGAAAAGAAACTGTTAATCACATGGTGCCTGAATTCACTTAGCTGAAAAGGAGAAGGAGGTTGTTTAGAGCTTTTTCATTCCCACCCTCTCTCCATAAGTTGATAATTATTTATCCATTTCAAAGTGATTTCAACCTATATTCCAATGAAACTAATTTTGCTAACTTTCCTTAGATGTTGAGATAATTAATATGCAAAAATGTTACAGTTTATTGACATTCGTCTGTGAATTGTGAGTTTCTACTCATAGAATACATTCCTAACTTTTAATATTATTATAACTACTTTGAATATATGTTGCTTTTATAAATATATTGCATAAACAACCTTTTTTTTCATGACCTCACAATATGAAGACAATGAAATATGAAAAAAAACCCAAAACTTTGCAGCTCTTTCTCATGCTTTCATTTCATTTTTAACCTTCAAACACCTGGAACTATTTCTAACCTTTTACCCTTTAGTATTATATTGTCCTCTGTATTTTGCTTTGGTCATTGAAAATTAGGTGTTGTTTTGTTTTTTGCTTTTTCCATATTTCACTTACTAATTACCGGTATGTAGATTTTAATATTAAATGATACGTCAACAACATGTTGGATGACACTTCTGAGGAAGACTGAAGTCACAGTCGAAACTGTCAAGCAGGTATCAACTTGAAATTATACCTTGTCTGAACAAAAGAAAAAAAATAGAATATTACTACACTAATGGAAGACAAAATGAACGTCTTTTGCCAATAAATTTATCCAATCAGAAAACATTGAAGAAAAAGTGACTTTTCCAGTTAAATATTTCATTAACTTATAAAAACAAGCATCTACAATCACTGTCACTTGTCAAACTACATGGATTTTAGTGATTTGATGATGCAGAACTTGATGGTCTAACGACATTTTGTCTTCTGTTAATGTAATTATTCATTTTCATTCATTTTCTGAACCCGCTTTATCCTCACTAGGGTCACATGGAGCTTATCCCAGCTACTTAAGGGCGAAGGCGGGGTACACCCTGGACAAGTCGCCAGTTCATCACAG
>JAQQZY010000015.1:25584583-25604400 GCA_030068375.1 Ostorhinchus rueppellii
TCTATCTATCTATCTATCTATCTATCTATCTATCTATCTATCTATCTATCTATCTATCTATCTATCTATCTATAGATATAGATAGATGTGAACACAACATTACTTTATGGGGTTGGTTTAAATGTTTGTTTTAGGACTTTAACAGGTTAGAAAAGTGATCAAATAGCAACCACACGTAACCAGGTACATTATGTTGATGAAGCAAGTAACAGTCAATTTTAACAGAGGAACTAGTAAGTAGTACTGTAATCTGTTGTATTAGAACAGTATTGGATGGACAAAGGCCAGAAAAAATATCTCCCCTTAAAAAGCTCTTAAAATGAAATAGCTAACTGTTGTGTTTCACAATGAACACCACCTGGCTGTTGCCAAGCTTTTCCCCCAGGTGAGTTCACCTTTCCTGCATAACAGGGCAGTGGTAGTATTATTATTGCATTTTTAACAGAACACCTTAACATTACTGCCATATTCATCTATAACCTGATGCATATCAAGACATGTCCTTCACTGTGCCATTAATATAAACACAACTGTTGTGGATCTAAGGAAAGATTTTCTTTCGCAGGTTTTCTAAACATTAGAGTAACAGGAACTCTATTGAATCCTCTAGTGTCGTGCCAAAACTGTTCCCCGGACAGTTTCAGTTTTTCGCTCTACCTGAACGCTGTTTACTCCCAGGGGTTTTTATTCATAAGCCTGAACCCAGGTCAGTCCAAAAAGCCCCACCCACCCTGCCCCGGGACGAGACGTGATTGGTGTATTCGCTATTCCTCACAAAACGGTGATTATAAAAACAGCACCATGTCGCAGACCACACGAGCAACTACTTCAGAGTTACGTGATCATGTTAATATAGATGGACAGCAAGTTTAGCTCCAACAAACTTTTATTCAAAAGGACAGTTAAAGTAGCTTTCTGTATGTTCAAGTTTAGCTCGTCGGCTGCCTAGTATGGCTACCGAAACTTAACCGACAGATAACATGAGGGGACGTTCCCAGAGGTGAGTTATGCTAAACTACCCATAATTAGCTAGCGAATTTGACATGATATTATCAGTGTATTGTTCTATTTTATTGTACTTATTAGCGGTTACTTAAACTTGTAGAAGCTATTTAGTTACCTTTTCACTTCGGGGCTGTTTGGAGCTCGTAACTCCGCTTTTGACAGCAGTGTTTTTCTTTCAATGTGCCTCTGACGGTGTCAAACCAAACCACGGCCGCAACATTAGCATGGTCACAGCCCAGGCGTGACAGCTAACACCCGTGGGAGGATCTAGACGATGGAGACACCGGGCAGAATCAGCAGCTTTTCATATGAGGAGGAAGAGCCAGACTCCTCTGCTCTCTCCTCCACCATGTCCATCGACAAGCTGTTTCCGGCTCTCCTGGAGTGTTTTGGGATCATCCTCTGTGGGTACATCGCAGGGAGGGCAAACATCATCACCTCCACTCAGGCCAAAGGGTTGGGGAACTTTGTCTCCAAATTTGCCCTCCCGGCGTTGCTATTCAAGAATATGGTGCTGCTGGACTTTGCTGATGTCATCTGGCCTTTCCTGTGGAGCATCCTCATCGCCAAAGTGTCTGTGTTTTTCCTTGTGTGCATCCTCACACTGATTGTTGCCAGTCCTGAGAATCGGTTCAGTAAGGCTGGGCTCTTCTCAATATTTGCCACACAAAGCAATGACTTTGCTTTGGGATATCCTATTGGTGAGCATAAAGCTTCTAAGCCTACCACCCACGTTTTCTTCCATCACATGTAAACATATGGCCTAGGTGATGTCTACTTAACACATGAGAAGTGTAATTATCTATTTGTCACATAGTTAACTCCTTAAGCAAAGAGTAGCTATTGTTGTCTTGCTTCTGCTTTACAAGCATCATTGAAAAAGCAAGAACAGTTCGTTCTGTATTTATAGAGGTAGATTGCACAGCAGAATCATCTTGTTCCTTATCCTAATTGGCACATTTGATGTTTGATCTAGTGACTATTTCAACACATTAAGCCCTTGAACTGTTGTTTCAGTTTCTGCTTCAGGTTCAAGATTTTTTATTTTTTATTTTCACAACATATTCATTTTTAAATACAGAACTGACAATGCATTTTTTTTTCTTAAACTTATATTTGGCATATTTATGTACACGAGAATGGAAGTTGCTGTCCAAATGTATTAGGTCTGTTGTACTACACACTCCACAAATCATATTTATTAAAAATACCTTCATAATTTCTGCTCTAATGTCTTGATTTGTCTTGCTCTTCATCCACAGTTGAAGCCCTTTATCAGAGTACCTATCCAGAGTACCTCCAGTACATCTATCTGGTTGCACCTGTGTCCCTAATGATCTTAAATCCCATTGGGTTTGCATTCTGCGAGGTGCAGAAATGGAAGAATCAGGGAAATCACCAGCAGAGCAAGCTTCTAATTGTGGGACTTGTAATTTTACAGGTCCTAAAGAACCCCATAGTATTTATGGTTGTCATTGGCATTATTGCTCACTTTTTGTTGCACCAGAAAATTCCTGCGTTTATGGCAGAGTTTGTGAATGGCTTGGCAAACTCTTTTGGGGGAACAGCTCTGTTCTACTTGGGTCTGACGATGGTTGGCCAGCTGAGGAGGTTAACCAGGTCCACTGTTGTGACGCTGATTTTACTCACCACAGCCAAACTGTGAGTACAAAAGTCTGACAGAGTTTTTTTCTATTAGAATTAGGATACATCCACATGTCAAGTTTTCTTGGCATTTTTTGAGGCTTAATTTCAGAGCTTTTGCTAATACAACTATTACTTTACTGGTAGAGCAAGTATATTTCTGAACTTAACTGTGGCATGTACATAAAACGGATAGTAGTAACTTCATTTGATTTACTTTTAGCATAGGGCCTCAAACCAATGTTTAAAATTTATAAAGTTATCCAGTAAATCTGTGATGACGGCAACTTTCTCACTTTTTTTTCTGGGTGAAGCGTTGAGAGCAATTAAAAACCTGTTGCCATACATTAACATGAAAAGTGTTTGTTTTTTCATCATACAGTTATTGCTACCTGTATACAGTGTTTCAGGCAGTTGAAGGTACCACTTCCACCTTACTGTCAACCAGGAAATCCCCTCTAATGCTTTTACCAATCCAATTGTCATTTCATTGAAAAGGTTATCAGCTGATATATTTTTTTCCTATAATGAGACATGTTAAAGCGTAGAGAGAGTCAGCACCTAGGAGCTTTGTGAAGTCCTCCTAACCTGTTGTTTTGCACTGATGGTTTGTATGACTCAGACCTTTCTTAGACCACATGTTTTACCAAAAGCATGACATGTCAAGCATCTTCAGAAGTGTGAAGTCAAATAATAGGTAGTCTATTAAGTACTGTAGTATCACTGCATCTTAAAGCACTAACCACTAAAATAAAGGTCACCTGACAGCCTGTCTTTTTATTGAACTTTTCAGGTTGTTAATGCCACTGATTTGTAAAGACATGGTGGATCTACTGGACAATAGCAACACCAGTGCCCTGAACCACTCGAGCCTCTCCAATTATGCATTCCTCTATGGAGTGTTTCCCACTGCACCAAGTGTGGCCATCTATGCCGTATATTATAATGCAGAGCTAGAAGTTGTGAGTTAATCTGCTGTACCTCATACTTGTTGTTCAGATTATCATATTGTTCCTTTTGTTGATTTGTCATCTCTTATTTCACTTCCCCCAGGTAACCTCAGGGATGGTGATCAGCACTTTTCTCTCAGCTCCAATAATGTATGTTTCTGCCTGGTTACTTACAATCCGGTGGATGGATGCTGAGCTTCTGATGAATTCACTGCAGACTGTCAGCTTTAACATAAGCATAGTGAGCTTAGTTGCACTGGTGAGTTGCAACAGGAATTTATTTTACAATTGTATTAGTATTGGTCTATTACTTTATTTATTCACATTTAAAAACCCAAGTGAGGTCAGTGTTATTTTATGAAGTATTTGTTAAAGTTGGTTCCACATTTGAACACTAAAGTCTTCATATAATGTAACTCTGTTTCTCTACCTTACAATAACATCAGTATTATTGCTCAAGTATAAGTACAAGTAAATGGACAAATCCAAAGGCATTGTGAGCAGACCCAGTCATTAGAAGAGGTTTTTACTGATACTTCACTGGCTTACAGACCTGCTTCCTCATTTAGCTCACTTTTATCTTTTGAAGGAACCTGAAATGCATTGCTATTTTTAAAAGAAAAATAAATGTCACGTTTGCATATTGCTTTTTCTTCATTATTTTTTTTTTCTGTATCCTCTATTTTTAAGGTTTCATCTTCCTTTTTCAGTTTGTATGGTGAATGTTTTTAGTCTGTTCAGAATTATATGAATGAAGTATTTTTGTTTTTTCACATTATGGTAAAGTATTATCTGGCCATAGGGATGTGGTTGAGGTTTTTGGAGCTGTCTCACTTTGGACATTTATTATCATTTTATATACAAATGTGGAGAAATTATAGTAGATTACAGTATAACTGAACAGTATCAAAAAGTATTTAGACAAAACTTTGAAGAAATCTTGCATCAAAGTACAACCATCAGAGCTTTAAAAAATCCTTTTATCTGTTTTTAATGCTGTACACATTGATTTTACTTAAGTTTTGTGACAGAAGTTGGTCATAATGGTAGGGAAAACCATAATTGTATCTGTGATTGCTTGGTATTGATGTATATTGCTGTAGAGAAAAATTAATGGTGAAATCTCTGTGCTTTCTTTAACAGGTTTGGACAATAGGTGTGATGTTTCTGAGTAAGAAATTCAAGAGACTACCGCATATGTTTGCTGTCAACCTCTTCTTAGCCCAGGTCTACACAGTGTTTCATGGCATCCAGATTAATCCCAAAATTAACAAAGAAGTCAGTCTTTAAATTCACATCTGTAAATTCTTTTTGTCTCTTCGTTTGGTCTTTAGTCTCTAACCTGCATCGGGATGATTCTGTGGAAATTTGTCATTAAGGAAGACAACTTCATCGGACAGGTCCTGACATTTGCATTATTATGTACCTCACTCTACAGTACTTATGTATGGCCAGGTAGGTTGTGTATGCACACACTCCTGTAACAGCATCCCTTAATGTTGTTGTGACATCTGAAGTTAAATTGCTAATTTTGAAATGAATGTTTTGTTCCAGGTTTAATAGCCCTCTCTCTTGTGGTGCTGAGAAGATTTGAGGATGTGAAAGTTTCACCAGGCCCGTTTGTTATTGCTGGTTGGGGGTGAGTCACTTCAAAGAACAAAGAAATGAAACTGAGCAGGTTTTACTGCATGAACCTCTGTCCAATAAGATCCACAAAGGAAATGCCAAAGATAGAACTGACAGTTGATGTCAGATACATTAAATGTGTACAACTCAAAGTTCAGCTCAAATGTGATTTTTATCAAATTACTGACAATTAAACGTAAAGTGAGTGGCCAATGATATGTAATAAAAAGTCAGCAGTGATAGACTCTAAGGACTCGAATGTTGGGGAAATGATAGTGATGAATTAAATATTCCTATATGGTTTGACAAAATCCACTTAAGATAAACACTTAAAAACCCTCTTGGGTTAGCTGGAAAACTGTCACCCAGAAGAAAACGGGGCTGTTTTTCTGACACTGAAAACTAGAAGACTATATAGAAGGACTTTGTGGTAGGATGTTACAAACATGGAGTCTTACAGAATATGATACTCTGTTGTAGATTAAGCTTCTGAAGTAGTTAAAATGAGCCCAACATCATCATTTACTCGAGTTAATTGTAACATTCATATTAGTGGAATAATATTATTAATACAGAACATGATGATGATAAAACACTAAGACATTTTGCCTATTCATTGACTAGATTTGCTTACTCTTACATTTTGTTGATGAACTTTTAGTTGTTGTAGAGTGTTTTTATCAGTGATTTTGTTGTAAATTGTCTTCTCTTACCTTTTTCATTAACAGTTTTCCAGCCCTAGTTACTGCTTTATTGCTCATTACTGGGGAAAAAATGTCTGACACAATAGACTCCTCATTCTTTTATGGCAAAAATCAAGTAAGTAAATGTACAACTTTCCTGTCCGTTGTGGATTCTTTTATCATGACCTAAAAGGCTGCAAAATGTTTGTGTGTTCTCTGCCAGATAATCTGCACCACAGTTGTAGTTGCCCTTAGCATACTGCTGGGAGGAGGGTCTCTTGTGTGCCTCAGTAGAGGAATTTGGGCCAAAAGCGACCAAATGTCAGCAGAAAACTCTACACTTGATTCCGGAGAAGATCTTGTGACTGAAGTTGAACCAGAAACACAAGCTCTGGTTGAGCCAGTCCCCCTTTCAGCAAATAACACAGGTACTGCAAAGGTTATTTTACTCCTAAATTCAATCAAAATAACTTGTTAAGAATTGTCATTTTCACCTGAATCAATTATCTAAACTGATCTGCAAATCATTTGCAGTTTATATGACCAGTGCATTTTCTGACAGAACTGCCACCAAAGACTACTTGAAAAATGGTCACAAACCTTACAGCTTCTGAAATGCAAAGTAAACTCCAACAAGTCAAAGGCGATGAGTATTGCTTGGGGAAGTACAGTGTGAGCAGTTTGAGATAAAGCTGGTTCCTTATTTGTGGTAAATTAAGAAAAACAAAACAAAAACCCTACATCAAAAACCGTCTACTGTAGCCTATACAGTAGAAAATGCATAATGACTTAGACTTGTTGACAAGTCGCCTTAAAAGTGTAACTGATTATACTTTTCTTGCCTGCACGTTTCATATGAAGCTCAATGATTAACCACAGATGCCATTTCTTGAAATGTGAAGCAATAATAATGTGCAACCTTTGTATATCATGAATCCAACATATCATACAATTCCTTCAGGTCCAATAAATGTATAGATACAAGTGAATGTCAAGTATAATGTGTAATCTAAAAAAATATAAATTACAATGAATGTCAGTTTTTAACTCTATTGCACACTGCTCTCAGCTCTATTGTACTACTGGACTATGTGTATTAACCTAATGTATTCCCTCTTTGCTTCCAGTGTAAATTGAGGTAATATTTTATCCTCTTGTCAGTCACCTTCACATTTGTCACTTTGTTATCAGCGTGCCTCATATGTGACTGTGCACCACCCCAGTCCATGCCTGACATGATCATCAGCACGAATATGAGCAACACATCAGCCTCATGCATAGGTATCTCCATGCATTTTCATCTGTAAGCCTTAAAGGAGTCATATTTAGCTAAACCCACTTTTCTTAGTCTTTGGTTCATTTATTTATTTGTGTATTTGGACCCTAATAGTTCAAAAACTTTGAATTTGAACCCTCCAGGTGCTGCAAAGCTATCTTTATATTGACTCTGACAAAAAAATGAGTGGGGTTTCTACACCCTGTTTGAATTCCTTAATTTGTTGCATCTATAACTAGTTGCGTCATGACATTTGCACTTATAAAGTCAAGACTTCCAACATTTCTTCAAGTACAACATAATTGTTTGTCAGTGGTTGTAGTCCATACTGAAATTGTCCAAACTTCGAGCCAATTACCTAAAATGTTCAGTTGTATTGAACGCAAGTGGCTGAATGGGATAGAGCAGCACAGCCAACAACCTGGAGGGGGTGGGATGTGAAGTGGCTCATTTGCATTTAAAGGGCCAGCGCTCAAAATGAGCTTTCTGGTGTCATTAGTCAGAAATGGGGTTGAAGACAGACCTGTGAAGTTTAATGAAGAATTCAGACCAAAGCATAACATTTACAGTTAATGTAGACTACAGGGAAATTTTTTTTTTTTAAATGCATAATTAAAAAAAAAAAAAAGCAAAATATCACTCCTCTAAAATGCATTAAACTGTACAATAATCACAATCAAGTTTCAACTGAACCCCATCTTGTCCCCATAATTTAAGACATTCAGTGTTTTTTTTTTTTTTTGAGCTTTTTTGTGTGTGGCCCTCTTCAGGTCAGTGTGAGAATAACTGCGAGTCTTCAGACTGCCTGCTTGTCCAAGTGGAGGATCTTCAACAGGTCACGGATCACCAAGTAGCCCGTCATATGCTCCTATGTCTGCTTCTGACTGTCAGCTCACTCGCTGTGAGTTAACCACTACCTTCCACTTCTACAATGACAAAACCGCTATGAACTTTGGACTGCCTCAGATATTGCATATCCATCTTATCACAATTATGCTACTTAAGTGTGCTTGTTTTCACGGAATTGTGATAATTGTCTCTGTTCATTTCTAGACAGACACATTTCCACATTGTTTTTTTCAGTTTCATTGCGATTGTTGAAATCCTGTTTGATTCTTCTGCTGAGTTCAGTTGAGATGCACTAATGTACTCTAGTATAATTGAACTATATATAGACTCCTATAATGGCAGCATATAGTGTGTTGAATCAGAATAAAAGAGCAAAACTTCTCCATGAGAGCAAGATTTCTTAGATTAAGTTTTATTGATCCCACAATGGGGAAATTCAGTAGTCAAGGCAGCAACAGAATAAATTGCAAAACATATAAATGAATGATAAAAATTATACAGACTATGTACATATTTACAACAGACTCTACCAGACTACTGCAACCCTGCCAACTGCTACAATATCATTAATCGCAAATATTTGAATGTTGATGAAATATCAAGTCCATTCTCAGCACCATGACAGATTTATATGGTGCATTATAAACCATATCAGGTGACTGAACAGCTGAACTCTGTACTATTGAAAAACTCTTGAAAATTTGGTCTTAATTTATTGCTAAGAAATGCATAATTTGAATAAATGCATATACAAACCTTTGGCAGCACATAACTTTTCAGCACTTGAGAAGAGACTTGAATCAAAAACAACCCAGAGATCAGACCTCCACCAATTATCCACTGGTTTTTGTTTTCTACAATGTTATTAAACCACCAAGAAATGACTTATTATGGCCTATGTTTTGTACCTTGTGATACCTCCATGGCACTACTTGGTGTAACAAAGTCATAATTGATTAGTTGTAATTTATCAGTCAGTGGTTAGTTTATTTGTGCTTCAGTTTGAAGTTAACCTCAGCTGCTCCAGTGAAGCCTTTACATATTTCTATGAAGCTACTTAAATTCAAATATACTGGAAATGCTTTACCCTCAGTCCATGGCCTACCCTTCCACCCTGCTTTATGAAACTTGATGTAGCTACTGACAGAGACAAACTCCTATTTGTGGGCAAAAAGTGTCCAGTGGTGTGTTTTAGACTTTAATTATACACAACTTATTAAGGCAGTTCAGTAAACACATCGTTCTTTCACTGACAATCATCTGTCCTTACGGAGCAAAGTTCCTTTCAGCTGGTTGTATCAAACCATAGTGCGTGTCAAATATTAAAACTCCTTTAATTCCTGTTTTGACAGAACTTGTCCAGCTGCCTGTGGTTAATTTTTAACCCTGTTCCTGGCAGACTCTACTTGGAGCTGCAATTCTTCTGTGCTGTGGCCAACTATGGACAGGTAGGTGCCCTAAATACTGGACTGCTGTGATTGTGAACATTTCCTGTCACACAATATCACTGTATTGACTTGTATTTTCTGCTTCCAGGGTCTTCTCTCCTTTGCATTGTTTGGCTTGGACAAGCATTTCATTATATTGCCATTTAAAAGGAGGTAATTGTTTCTACAATTTAAAACTCATCCAAAGAATATTTGTTAGCTATATCAGTAAATTATGTTTGTCTCTTAGGTTACATCGTTTGTGGTTTGGAAAGCAGCAAGAGCAGCCACAAATGGATCAACCTGAGGATGTCAGGATGACATGTACCCAGTTCACCAAATACCACAAGGACCAGTGCTCTCATGATATTGTCAAAAAGAGACGGTGAGAGCTTAGTCTTACTCACTGAAGCACTGGTTAGTTGAGAAAATATCCTGTATAAATGTCCTCTTTGTAAACAAGCATAGCATTCCTATTGGTTTACCATGCACTGCAAGGCAAAAAAAATATATTCATAATTATTAACCTGCTTAGGTTAAGTGTTCTTTCTGCTTTTTTAACATGTTCCTCATCTAACCATATGAAAGTACTACTGAAATTCCAATATAGTGTTCAGATGCAGCCTGGGCTACCCTTAAAGTGAATAAATGTTTGGGTAAATGCTTCTCTTGACTTCTAGGTGTGGGAAGAGGACTATGGTGAACTGTTTTCTTGGTTGTGAACTTGTGGAGTGGCTCCAGCAGGTGGGTTTGGCTCAGGACCGTGGTGAGGCTGTGCTCTATGGGATGCGGTTACAACAAGGTGGCGTTCTCCAGCACATCAAGCAGGAATACAGCTTCCAAGACAGTCACTTTTATTACCGCTTTATGGTATAAGACACACGAGGAAGAGTTCGAATGAATGCAAATCATCGTTTCAGTTCATAGAAAATCACCAAATGGTCATATAGGGATTCAGATCAAGATGTTTCAAGAGAAGCTGCACAACAGAAAAATCCTGTTGGACTGTAGTCAAGGTACTCTGTGCATTTCACATTCTGTGTATTTCAACTCCTCACTGTGCAGTGCTCTGCAAATAAGTGTTGACACAAATCACACTGTGGTGTTGGGTGTGTTCAGTCGTTCACAAACGTAAATCTCTGGAATGCTTTCACACAGTCTTATTTCTGCAGGTTCACTTTAAGCTTCACAAACAAACACTGAAGAGAGATGATAAATGCACCTGTGACATTTTAAATATAACTAAAGAGATTTCAAAACTAGTAACTATTAGTCAAATTGGTTGAATCACAAAAAATTATTTACCTGCAGACTTTCAATCCATGTTCCTGTTTAATAATGCGATACAGTAAAGGAAAACCAGAGTTAACTCCCTGTACCTGAACTGTTACTTTAAATCACAGTATTTACAAGTCAAACTGCAAAAATAAGGCCTACAAAGTGTGACATAACTAGCAGATACTACTAATCTCAAGGGAATAGAACAAACTATACTGTTATGTTTTAAAACCTTTTGTTTTAAGCAAATGTGCACCTTTGCCGGTCGTCTGTTGTGCCATTGTATGACTGACACTGTTTTACTGGAACCCTTAAAGTGGCTTATTACTTTCCTACCAAAAGAAGGGAAGATATGGTTAACTTTTTTTTTTTTTAAGCTTGTTAAGTTGGGTGAACAAGATTCTTAGCCATTTCAAACTCATTTTGTGTTAATCCGTTACCAGATGGTTCTGTTGCACCATTTCAATAGATAATAAATAAAATGATTTTGCAGTGGGGGTTTTTTAAACTTTGACGTTGCTGTCGAACCAAAAATTCCAGTTAAAGTAAAAATCAAAGCGGTGATGCATGTTCTAGAATAACCTCAGGGAATGTTAAAACTTAGCTTTACTTGAAAATATTTTACTTTGATTTTATTCCCCTCATAAACATAAAATCCCCCCCCCCCCCCCTCCAGGTATGAAATAACAAAAGGGAAATTAAGGCAGTTTGTGGCCTTTAAAGTGCAAAGATGTTTATTCTTTTAAGCTGTCAATGTTGGGAAAACACTGGAGGAACAACTGTATTACATAATTTCTGTTAAAGGCTTCTTATTTATGGCTGCATTTTGTTTTTAAATAAATTTTTATTATGGAATCCACAAATTCTGATTCACATCATTTTTATGGAAGACAGTTTGACATATCACAGTGGAAATCATAAAATTAATGACGCCTGAATTCCATTAAGCTGCTTCAGCTTCAGGGTCATAGACTTTTTCATGGTGACTTACAGCTGAACTGTCATTACCTGGTAAATTATAACTTGGTGAAATAAAATGAAGCAATATGTGCTAGGACTGTTTTACCAACTGTAAGCAAAAATATCTACTTTGTGAAGGTATGCTAGAATTAAGCATTTGAGTGTCCTCTTCTGCTTATTTGTTTACACGTGTATGTTTGGTAATCCTCTGTTTACTTCCAACTGACTATTACACAACCGCAACACTGGTCAATATATTTCTAAAGAGGTGCATAAGGGATAACACAGTCGCACTGAAGCCATGTTTTATGTTTCCAACATGTTTCAATCCTCAGTTTTTGCTGTACATGTCCATCTCCTCCTGAACAGCCTTTGGGAACAGATCCACCCACAAATCCGAATCCTCAACTCCTTCAGAAAGAACCTTCTCCATCTGCGTCATTTTCTCCTTTTCTAGTTGTCTCATACTTTGTGCGATCTTTTTTCCTCTCTCCTGCAGACAAAACAAAATATACACACTAATTAGGACATTTTCTGCAGGCTGACAAATGACCATGTCAAATACAGACTTGAATTCACTCTTAACCGTGTGGGTTTCGATGATGGCAGACACAACTTCGTGTTTGACGAATAAGTTGTGTTTTCGGTCAGGTTTGCTCTGGAAGCGCGGTTGTTTCTTCACAGAATCATCTGCACCATAGTTTGGAGAAATGGTTTCCTTTAACTCTGCAGTGTTTGCTACAAAGATGAAGGGTTTAAATACAGACCTGTGGATGAAGCAAATAACTGTCAACCTTGAACCAGATAAAATAACTGTAGGTGCAAGTTCAAGTGCTTCACCTTTCAGGGTCTGGAGTCGCTGTAAAGTAGTGAACAGCTGGCAGAGCGGCATCAACGGGAATCACAGACACCATACTTCCTGTTGTCATGAACATACCCTCCATGTTGATGCCACTGTCTTTATCCCTGAGAATATCCATCATTGTCTGAGCAGTAATGTGACCTTTGGAAAATAAAAGCATCACAGGCACATTGAACTCATGACATCTTTTTGTCCTTATGCCGTTCCAGTTCTCCACACTGGAAGCTTACTCACCATTGCTCTTTTCCAATAACGTCTTCCCTTCGCAGAATCGACTCCCAGAGGCTTCGATTCTGGCTGTAGTCATGTGAGAGTAGGCCGTGGTAAAGTTGAACTCAGACTTTCCATTCCACCAGCCCTTTCTTCGTGCATACTCTCTCATCCCAGGATGTTCCTTATCTATTTTAGTTGTTATACTGTACTGATTTGATATGTTGCGATATCCACCTAAGAAGGGACAGAAGATGACTTAAAAAAAACATAGTACTGAGATGACATCACTGCTACTTTTTAAGATAAAGCCATTAACCCCAGATTCTGTACTACTATTCTACTCTAACTTATTTCAACTATGACTGCACTTAAATATGAGGAAGAAAATTGGGATGCGCCATGAAAATAAGACAGAGTTTCTATGTTGTCTGACAGACACAAGAAAGATGGATGCATTTATTAGTCAAATCTGGTGTTGATTTGTTTATGGCAACAAGGACTTCAACAAAAAAAGTTAGTGGCATCCTCTGGTGGACAAACAAGGTAATGCTGATGCTCCCGCAAAAGCACCATGCCACATTAGCGCTGGAGTTTTTGTATTTGTTTGCAACATATATACCGTATATATAAAGATAGAGACACATAGAACTATGATGAATTAAAGACTACAGATAATTAAAATGGATTTTAGCACTTCAAAAGGTGGCAATTTCTTGATTTATCAATGATGTAAACGTATTCCATATAATTGTAATGTTTCCACAGTACTTTCAGCATTAGATTTCTTGTTTTAGCAAGTGAAAATCTCAGCCTAGTAAAAAAAAAAAAAAAAAAAAAAAGGTTGGTAATTATTATTAAACAGTATAGAAAGATCACTTGTGTCATTCTTAGTGACTTCAGCCAGATCTTGGTTATCATTAGCTGTAATCAATCTTAAGTTAAATTAAGCGCCACCTTATATGAAAATCATCATGTTAAAAATTCTTACTTATGATCTTTCAGGGGTCCGCAGTATATGGAGTGGAATTTGCTGATTAATATTTTCTGGTAAACATTCTACATTTTGTAAAGTATAAACTGCATAATGTCTGGAGCTATGATTCTATTTGAGAGCCTGTATTTCAGGTGAGTTTCAACAACTACAGATACCGTTTTTTTTTTTTATTCTTCAGGTCAAATTGAGTTTCCATCAACTCAAAAGAAAAGAAAGCAAAATACAAAATTAAATAGATAATCATGTGTTTTGTAGCTTACCTTCTACTCGCTCTGCTGCCCAGTGCTTTGCAGATGTTTCCAGCACCCATGCCTCCTTCCTGTCTGAGATAAGGAAGCTGTTGTGGTATGTAAAACCACACTCATCCTCCATGCATGAACCACCCTGACCATATTTTTGCAGCAGTTCTGTGATAACATCCACAGCTTTCTCTGCTGTATCAGCTCTCTCCAGTCCAAGCCTGCAAAAAGGTATCAGATTTTAAATCTTCCTTTAGTGTTTACATTACATTTACATTATCCAACAATAAGGCACACAAAATAATTCATGTTAAATAGCTCCTCGCTGGTGGCAAGTAATCTTATCTGTCCATGAGATGCAAATGTAAACAAGGCAATTTGCATTAAACCATTTGTTTCTGCAGTATATTTTTCAACACATTTCATTACAAATAAACGTAAGATTAGGATGATTTGGCCAGCAAACGAATGTGAGCATACCAAATTATTTCTCAAGCCAAAAGGTTTACCTGACAAGATCCATGCCGAGAAGAGCCTCCTCCTCATCAGCACTTTCTCTGCCCCAAACTGCCTCATTTCCAATGCAGACTTGATGCTCATTTGCACCCATTTCTGCTCCCCAAAGCCATGCTGGTCTGCTCAACACGACTGCATAAGTGTGGGCAACCTGCTCAATCTCTATGTATGTGCACTTTGAGCAAGAGGAACAAAACACAATGGAAGAGGCTGATAATGGTTATTTAATGGCAGGTTCAGCAAGGAACAGTCACAATGTGAGAAACTGAAGGTTGGAGGGCAATAACAAGCTGTCTGTGATACCAACCTCAACCTTTTCTCCTTCGCTGTAGTCACTGGCAGGAAAATATACCACCTCCTGGACTTCATCACAAGGCCTGTCAGAGTTTTTCCCAAAGATTATTCGTTGCCCTTCAGTAGAAGGGGGCAGAGCCACAAATGTGTCACAAGAAGACGGGTGCATTTTCACTCACAAAACTAAAAATAAGAAAAAGAATATTTCATCCGTTACACAATATGGTAGAAGGAATGACAAAATGTAAAAAGGCAGTTACCCCTACAATGAGCAGATACAGCATAAACACTGAAATACATGATTGGCTTTTATGACATTACTGGATTCAAATGTGCTATTTTCAGACAGTCCGTGTAATAATATGACTTAATTTATAAACGCGAGGTCCCTTACCGTAAAAAGGCATAGAGTTTGTGGTGCCAGACAGGTTATGTTTTCCCAACTTACAGATCTCTATTAGTTTCTATTCTCATATCTAGCTCAACGGGGTTAAAGTTCACCTTCCTCGATACGTAGACAGTAAAGTCACGTGACAAACGGGGATCTACTTCTATAGGCTGAAGATAGTTTCATATTTGTAGCTAAACGGCTTGTGGTTTTAATACAAGATGTGAACACTTAAAATGTAGAATATTGTTCCAGTCATCATTTTATATTGTAATTTGATACGTATTGAGTAGAAAGTAAATAATAACATTCGTAGAAATATGATCCAAACATTTAATTTTGCATAAGTTTCACTTCATTAGGGTTTGGCACTCCAGAATTATTTTATCTATGAATAATATTAACCGGCTATATCTGGTTGTCTGCAGGTGTTTATTTTTCTCTGAGTTCCTATTCGGTGTGAAATTTAGCTATGTTTAATGTCTATAGGAATGGGACTTTTTCGACCGTACGGTTACCAGTGTAAAACGTACTTCGTCAAGGCTCGGTTTGTTTACGTGCGGAGGAAGCTACGCTGTTAGCTCAGCTAGAATTGTCACTTCGTGTAGTATTATTTAGATAAACATATTCTTCAGCCATGGGGAAGTCATTTGCAAATTTTATGTGCAAGAAGGATTTTCATCCCGCATCGAAGTCGAATATTAAAAAGGTGAGAGGTGGCTAAAGGTCTGTTTGTCTGTAAAGCTACATAAAATAGAGATAGCCGGGTAGCTAACGAGCTAAGCCTAATATGGATTCCGTGTAATAACCGTCTAGCTTAACTCGCCACTTAGCCTAGTTTGATACTTACAAAGAATATTAATACTTCACTAAAAAGTTGTAGTATGTCTGAGCTACGCAGGGGATAAATGTTGTTCGTATAACTCCTAAGCTAACGTAAGATCTCTATGATAATCCAAAGCTACTGGTTAAAACTAATTAAAGGTATGACAAATATCAGTCCTTTTTGTGACAAAAAAGACTGGGCGTTCTACTGTTGGAGGATAGTATATCTAAGCAGGAATTAGTAGGTTAAGCACATGAATCACAATACAAATGTATAAGTAGTTTACTTTCTAGCAGCATCTGGTTTCATGAGTAGTTCACTTTTAAACAGTACTGCTCATGTACACATTGGTTATTATGATTATGGTAAAAGTAGACTAATGCGTCGAGTCGTCACTGTCAGCTACATTGTTAATTTAAACAACGTTGTTAGGTTATGTAGTTTATAGTCTAGGTAGAGAAAAGCTTAATCGCATATATTGTAGATATGTATATAATTTCGCATATAGTGTCACTGAAATCATATTTTAAAGCAAAACGTCATTAGTGGTCATATTTATGTGCAAATTAATGAAAACCATCATGTTTTGGTATTATACAAACCAGTGCTTTCTCCTGTAGATTGTTTTTGCAATTTAACTTGAACTTCGTTAACCTGCTGATTCTGCACTTAAGTTGTTTACTTCATTTAGTCGTTAGGTTTCATGATTTATCAATTGAGTGATGGTCATAATCATTTGGATGTCTCTCCAGCTTTAGAATTTTATTTTATTAGTAAGTCAAATTTGATGTGTGTAGTTTGTTTAGATTTGTCTAAGGACTGCAACTGAGATATGTTTTTAATTAGCAATAATAATTAATTAGTCTACCTTTTACTTGATAAAATAATGAACATCTTTTCACCTGTAAAAACCTTACACAAGTGCAATGTGATATTGGTGAGCTATTTATATCAAAATCTGGTTTGTGATGAATATGTTTTGGTTTTCAGCTAATCATCTCAGCTGCAATACACTTTCAGCAAAAGGAAATAGAAAAATGTTGAGGTGTACAGGAATGTGACTATTCATGATGATGATTATTATTGTAGTAGTAGTAGTAGTAGTAGTAATAGTATTAGTATTAGTTGCAGACAAATAAACTCATCCAAAAAGTTGTCTTTATCTTACAGGTATGGATAGCAGAACAAAAACTGACCTTCGAGAAGAAGAAACAAGAAGAACTTATGCAGGCATACGTGAAAGAGCAGGACACATACAACAACAGGTTTGATAAATTGTACCCCTCACTATTATCTATATAAACTGAATAATGAGATATCCTCATTGATCTTCTACATACTTTACCATAAAGGAATAAATGCCTTCTTTCTTTTGATGCATGACTAAGAATTTCATCAAAATAATTGTTTATCTCCAGGTTGCTGATGGGGGATGATCGTGTTAAAAATGGCCTCAATTTCATGTATGAGGCTCCACCTGGAGCATCTAAAGGTAAAGGATCTGGATACTGTCACGTAATGTTATTTCTAATTTCAATTATTGATACTTTCAAATAATGATACTTTGTTAATGATTAACAAAGGAATATGCCTTTTTTCCCCCAAACTATGTTCTGTACTGAAGAGGAAAAGAAAGAGGTATGATAAAGAAGAGTATTTTATTTTATATTTGAAATATAATTAAGTTTAGAAGTGACTGAAGTGAAACTTCTAATGTTGCCTGTTTTATTATTTGTTCTAGGAGGGTGAAGAAGAGTATAAGTTTGAGTGGCAGAAAGTGGCTCCCCGAGAGAAGTAAATGGCTCATGTCCTGATAATTAATTTTTTTTGGCATATTGTTCAGTGCTGTGTCAGAATAATCTTTTTTCTTTGATTTCATCATATAGGTATGCAAAGGATGATATGAACATTAGAGATCAGCCGTTTGGAATCCAGGTGAGTGTTTTTTATTTGTAACAACCAATTCAAAATGTCAAGATTGAACACATTGTTGGGATTAGTGTTGGCCGCTACACTGAACCTGTTTATTGGTTTTTATTATATAATATTGTTTGTCATGCAGATTGGATTGAGTGTGTGTACTCTTCTTACTAATAATTAGAATTTTGTAACACATCATTTAATTATCCGCAACTGAACTCTCATTGCAACATTACAGACAAATTCACACTTAATATTTGCAAGGTGAGAAACACAAGTTCAGAGAAATGATAAGTCTGGGATTTCAAGATTGTCCTATACCTCTTTATAGAACAATGTTAAAATTCTTTTTTTGAAAACAAAGGTTAAAATCGTCTGTTTATGGGTGTTCAGTGTATGTTATATTTAGGGACATTTAGCAGTGAAAATGTAGATTTACAACCAACTTGTCACCTCATTGCCTTCTTTATAGTACCTGCAAAAACATGTTTGTTAGAGCTTTTCAGTTAAGAGGATATTAAGTCTGGTTACACTCAAACATACTACGCAACTGTAATACACCATAACACTGGACAAAAAGAAAAGAATAAATCAATTAAGAGGTACTGTACAGATATGGAAGCACAAAATGGCATAAGACTTCCTCTCTATATATAAATGAGTCATTGTAAGGTAACAAAAATACAATAATTTTTATTTTCATATGGTTATATTAGTAATATTATGTTCCATTTTTGCAATTAGATCCTCTGAATACTCCTACAGGTTAATCTTAAATGTTGTATCTTTAGGTTTTACTGACCTGTGTCATTTTGTTGGCAGAGATTGATCAAATCCTCTATTATATATACATGATTGATTTCAATTAAATTTTATTTATAGAACCCAGTATCACAACGAAGTCACCTCACAAGGATTTACAGAAATTGTTGAACTGATTTAAAAAAAAAAAAAAAAAAAAAAAACACAATGGAAATAAGCAAACAGTCAAGTAATCGGTTAGTAAACAGTCAGTGAAGCATGAAATGGATGAATGTCCCGGCTGTCCCCCGTCCTTAGACCCTCCTTCTTGGGGGAAAAACTCCAAAAAATCCAGTGGGAAAAAGAGAAACCTCGGGGAGAACCACAGTGAAGGAGAGATCCACTCCCATGGACAGACAGGCTGTAGATGTGACCAGGACTGATGGACGTCCATTTGATGATGTCATTCCAGTCTGTAGAGATCCAGTAGGGTGGGGGCACATTTAATCAGATGAGAGTGAGGAGGCCCATGCAGACATGATATAATATACTTTCTTTTATATAATCTGTCCTTCTAAGAGTAGAGTAAGCTACACTTCTATACAAATATAATGCAGAAAAATAATACTGGGGCATAGTGCTGCTAGATGCAATTTCATGGTCACAACACCCAGGATTGACTGTGATGAATCCTTTCAGCGTGAAGTATGTGATTGTATTTTAATTACAATGCACTTATAAATCTCCACTATTCTGTTGAATATCCAGGTGCGCAATGTGAGATGCATCAAATGTCACAAATGGGGTCATGTGAACACAGACAGAGAGTGTCCTCTCTACGGGCTGTCGGGTATCAATGCCAGCTCTGTGGCTTCAGAGGAAGCAGCAGGTACATATGATCATTTAAATGTTTGACCTTTCCCGCTAGTTTTATGTAAATAAACACTGCTCTTTTGTAAATGGATTTTATACTAATTCTGTTCAATTAGAGCTGCTGAAAGAAATCATTGTGTACTTATTGTGGACAAGTCTGTGATTGGGATTTGAATCTACTGGCTTGGTTTATCAAGGAAAATGCACAGATTAACAAAAACATCCTTTTGCAACTTTCAGCTAAATATATATA